>JAVJIF010008280.1:0-244202 GCA_038442645.1 Agave tequilana | reverse complement strand
GCCATAAGAAAAGAAAAGCAAAGCATGAATTAAAGTGCAAGTAAAGTAAAATTAGAATTAAAGAAAGCAAGTAATACTTGAAAATGTAAGAGAAGAGAAGAGAATGGATCAATCCTTACTTCACAAGTTGTCACACCTTGGTATACACAAGCTTTCTCTCTCTTACAAAATCCCTCTTTACAGAATTTCTAGGGAGGAAGAAGATCTAGAGCACTACAAAAATCCTAGAGAGAATCCTACAAAATACAAGCATCTAATCTCTAATCTCTCCTCTCCTTTGTGCAGGCCCTGGTGCTGTATTATAGGCTCAGAGAGAAGGATCCAGAACCCAAAACAGTGGCAAAATCTGGCGCCCAACGGCCCTGTAACTGCCGCGCGCGCGGCAAGGCGCGGCCGTTTGGAAGCCGTTGGCTAACAGCTTTCTGTTGTGAGTTTTGTTACGAAGTTGTTAGCCACGTGACCTTCTGAAATCTTGAGTTGGCGCGTAGAATTCTCCAGATCCTGGGCTCAAACTTGGTTCTCTTTTGGCTTTGAATTAATTCCCTTTAATTATTGCTAATTAAAGAGATTTTGGGCCTTTTCTCATTTCAGATGTGGACCTGCAAAAATAGAGAGAAAATGATTAAAATTATGTTTTTATTTGTAATATGCATGGTATGGAAGCGGTAAAATATGCAAATATGTGTAATAATCACACCCCCATACCTAGGTTTTGCTCGTCCTCGAGCAAAAAGAAAGAAAAAGAAAATCCTAACTAATTTATTACACCACTTTCGTAGTGACACGATTGCACTGAGCACGTGCAACAAGCCGTTAAACCTCTAGGTTACCCTAGAGGAGGAGTGTTGTCTCCTGAGGTTTTCAGCGGATTACACCCACAAAATCCATAAAGAAAATAAAAAGGTTTAGTGAAAATTTTGATCCATGTTTTAAAGATTCTAACTTGAGCTTTAGGTTTCAGGTTACCCTAAACTTGTCGTTCCTCTTATAAGCGTCTATTTGGAGTTTTGTTTTCAACTTAGGTTAAGATTTTAGGAAAAAGATCAAAAACCGGATTTTGCATCAATCCTAGGATATATACATCTATAAATATGAAGGATCTTTCTTAGACTAAGTTCATTTATTACTTATATTATATAATGTATTTTTTTTCTTTTTTTATTTTATATACAATGTTTATTTATTACATCCTTAGCATCCTTAGGCTTTCTAGTTTACCCTTGTAACGAGTCTCTTACCGATGACTCCCAAACCAGACAGTCTTAGGGCACCAGATGAGAAAACATCCCTCGGGTTCGATGACTCAAGTAAACTAGGCCACGAAGGAATTTAGGACTTAACCACCTTTAGGCGTGATCGGCAATGCTTCTTGAGGCACGACTAACCAGCTTAATCAGTGGCTAAGTATTTATTATTTATTTATATACAATTTTTTTCTATATATATATATTTTTTTTATATATATATGTAAATAAAGTCACAAAGTCTTTGATTAATCCTTCAATATGTTTAATGTATATATCCTAAAGAAAGAATTAAACTAGTAATTTTTCTTAACCTTTATTACTTAACCTAAAAATCCAACTAAACTCCTCTTTTCAACTTATAATTAGAAATCTTAGTTAAGAGCTTCCTTAATCCCTAAATTTCAAGTTTGATTCTTTAAACATGGATCAAGAATTTCCTTTTTTTTTCTAAAAGAAAAAGTAAAATCTAAAGAAAGTAGAAATCTATAAGAAAGGTAAAATCTAAAAGAAAATAAAAAAACCTAAAAAGAAAATGAAAATCCTAAAAATAAAAAGCCTAAAAAGAAAATGAAAAATCCTATGTTAGAAGCTACCCCCCATACCTATCTCATGCATTGTCCCCATGTATGCAAGATAAAAAGATGCATGAAATAGGTAAAAGGTACAACACTACTCCCTCCGTCGCTTTGGACCCGCAATGGTGCTAGGTCCAGCCGACTGTGATCTCCTCAACGCTGCCTCCATACTATCATACCGAGAGGATTGCTCCTCTACCTTCTTCCTCAGCCTCACTTGTCCCCTAAAGATTTTCTTCATGCCCTTCCAGATGGAAGACATGAAAGCTCGTGACTCTGCTGGGGGATCATGCCTCCAAAACTCAGGTTCATCTTCTTCCTCAAGACTCTCCTCAAAGGAGGACTCTACCGATACATCCTCGGGCTGGACAGTAGGAGTCCAGACCGCGTGCAAATAACTATTATACGAACTGGTAGTCTCTCAGGTGCAACAAACACTCGGTCGAATGAATCAAAGACATCGTCTGGTAGGAAAGTCCTACATAGACGTGTAATCAAGATAGGATGGGAGTATTTGGCACCCCTAGTGCGTGAGGATTGGCTATGAGTGCGTGGAAGATGACCTTATTCAAACAAACTGTGTGTTGATGAGTCATTAATCATGTATAATTTGCAACACAGGTCTGTTAAATGTGGAGGTGTGGTCTAGCCCTAAAATGTTGCGTTGGATCCAACGTCCAACGCAGTGAATATTTCTAAACGTGGTGCTAGCCTTCAGCCCACGATCCTGCTCAGTACAACGAGCCCCCATAACAGTCATATACTCAATCAATGGGAGAGGCTCGCTGTGTTGTGTGATGGTTAGGACAGTAGTGACTTCCTCAAGAAGAGGAAGCGTGACAAGTAAGTCTCCTGTGGGCATGTGTACAGTAAACTGATACGTTTGTGGATCAATCGATGCTTGGTCAATGTGAGTGTAAAACATTGTCACCAATTCGGGACAATAAAAGGCATCAGTCTCAGAGTTGTCATACACTAACGTATACCAATTCCAAGCCCTAATTCTCTCTAGAAACACATACCCATATCCATTTGCATCACTCAATATTTTTCCAAGTCTCTCTCAATGAAAATAGATGGTGCCATGATATGAATTAAAACAAAGCAATAAAAAGAAGAGATCTGAATTCGAACCGCCCCCGGAATTCGTGGGGGGAAAAAGTTCGATCTCTGCAGTGGGTACAGGAGAGTCTGAATGAAGATGTAGCACCAGATCGGCTGGAAGTGCGTGAGATCGACTGGTGCAGAACTTGACGGCACCCAGGAAGCTTCAGAAAAGCCGCAGAATCTCAGCAAAAGTCGTAGGAATGCGGCAAACAAAAAGAGCTGAGGAGAGGAAAAGTGCAGAGTGCGACGCTCTGGAAGAGAGTTGTAGATCTGAGATGATTTTTTCTTGTGAGGGAGAAGGGTCGGGCAGAGTAAGTATTTATAAGAGGGAAAAACCAAGAGATTTTCACTTCTATCCCTAAGTCAAAAGGAATTTTACCAACTTTGGATTTGTAGTTTTGAAAAGAGAGTTTGACTCTTGGGAAGTTGTAGTGACCTAGGACTTTGAAATTTTTGAAAGAAGGATTTTGAAGAAACCTAGGAACTTCAAATTTGGTGGAACTCTTGTTAGAAATCCCTCATCTTTTTTTTTATATTTTTTTTATTTTTATTATTATTATTTATTTACAAATTATAAAAAGAAAGAAAAAATATTTACAAAGATTATGTACAAGTGGGTTCACTGCCTGGGCTATCTTTTGGCCGTTTCCTCTGGCCCGTTTCCCGTCATTCCAGTGTGTTCTCTTTCGCGGGTTTAATTGGGAAACGTGTCGCATTATATTCTTAACCCTCGGCATTTCCAGTTTCAATTCATTGTTGTCCATCCATATCTCACCATTTTGTTCACTCAAGAATTCCTCCTCACCACCTTTTTTATTCAGCACATCTTTTTGTCCATTATTCAGAAATTCAACCTCATCTCCAAATAATTCTTCGAAACTCATGTCAACATCCTCTTTCAAAAGTGTACAATTAGCTAACCTACCCCGAGTGGACTCATCTAGACACATGATCTCATCAGCAAACAGGTCTTCAAAGGATATATCAATCGGAGGTTCAGATACAGTCAGAGTTGGCTCTGTGAAAGTTAAAATATCCAAATCAACTTTCCCTTTTGAAAGGGTACTCGGATAAGAGATCACCAGATTGTGACTCATCTTTTGGATCTTCACCTTCTTCCTCACAATTGTTACTAATGAAGCTAATCTCAATGTTTGATCTTTTGTTTTACGAGGTTGTGTGTGGAAGACATTGTGTTCATGAGTCATGTTACCAAAGGTTAACCTCTTTGATCCATTCCGGCAATTAATGATGGCATTTGCAGTAGCCAGGAATGGTCGTCCCAAAATGATAGGAATTTGAGCCCTTTGATTGGAATTTGACACAGGTTTTGTTTCAAGGACTACAAAGTCAACAGGATAAATGAATTCCCCAACTTTGACAAGGACATCGTGAATTTCCCCTGGGGTCTAGTGACAGAGCGATCAACCAATTGGATAGTCATTTGGGTAGGACGGAGATCACCTAACCCTAATTGTTGGTACACAGAGAAAGGCAGGAGATTGATGCTGGCCCCCAAATCAAGAAGTGCATATTAATGGTAGTCTGTCCTATGATGCATGAAATGGTGGGGCTCCCTGGGTCTTTGTATTTAACAGGAATTGGACCATTGAGCAGCTCGTTGATGGATGATGCTAGGAAGACTTTTTAGGGACTTGTGTTTTCCTCTTCTTGGTGCACATTTCCTTTAAGAATTTAGCATATGATGGCACTTGTTGTATGGCATCAAGAAGAGGGACATTGATTTGGACCTTATTGAACATTTCTTTTATCTTCTCCATGTGAGCATTTGTCTTGGGATTCTTAAGCCTATTTGGAAATGTACAACAGGCTTATAGGGTTGCTCATCTACCTTTTCTTTACCCTTGGCTTTTGAAGTGGATGGCTTTGTACTAGAAGATGGTTTGTCAGAAGTTGGTTGCATTGGGACAGGAGGTGTTGGCTTTGGTGCTGGATGAGATGATTGACTAGAAACCTTATTATCAACTTGTTTACCAGATCTCAGGGTATGAATAGCATGACATTGACTGGGTCCTGAATCTTCCACTTCATTCAAAGGGAAGTGATGTTTGGGATTGGCACTGGCTGGCTTGGAAGCATACCTTTTGTCTCTCATTAGACAATTGCCCTAATTGGACCTGAATTCTATCCATATCCTGTTGATGATGGTTCATCATTGAAGCTTGGGTCTTAGTTAAGGATTCTATCATTTCATCAACTCTGATATTTTATCATCTGAATTGTTCTGGGGTGGATGTTCATGATGTGGAGATTGGGATTGGTAGTGTTAGGGATTTGGATAAGATTGTGATTGTGGTGGACCTTGAGATGGACGAAAATTTGGTGCATTACGATTGAAACTGGATGGGTGAGACTGAGCATTATATGGATGTGGAAGTGGTGGTCTATGATGCTCAGGACCAGACTGACTCCATAAAAAATTTGGATGGTTCTGCCATCCCGAATTGTATGTGTTGGAGTATGGGGGTCTGGTAAAAGCTGCATTCATGTTCTCCTGATAAGATTGGGCTAATACAAAGGACACTCCTCAAAGATATGGTTAAGGTCATGACAGTAGGTGCACCCGGTTTGATGACAGGTAATGGGTTGACCTGATTGACAACAGAATTTCCCTTTGACTCAATCAGTTCTATCCTCTTCATCAATTGTGTGATCTTGGCTTCTGCAGCTATAAAGGATTCTATGGAGTGTGTACCAGTTCTGGAAGTGGTGGGAGTGGATTTATCAGGACATGACTCCCACTGAATGGTTTTCTCAGCTAGGGTTTCAAAGAGATCCCACCCCTGATGCTCATCTTTCTTCAAAAATTCCCCTTGGCACATGGATTCAAGGAGAGTTTTCGTTTGGTAATCTAGACCGTCATAGATAATCTGGCACAGACGCCATTTCTCTATGCCGTGATGAGGACATAGGGCTAGAAGGTCTTTGAAACGCTCAAAATACTTCCAGAAAGGTTCATTTGTTCCTGCTTGAATTGCATGATATTCTTTCGCATGAAGGCTGTTTGTGGATAGGATAGAATTTCTTAAGAAAGACTTTTACAAATCATCCCAAGAAGATATGGAACTGATGGGAAGATTGTAAAGCCATTTCTTAGCTAAATCCTTAAGTGCAAACGGTATGAACCGTAACCTAACAGCATCCTCGGTCAGTTGGAAATTCTCATCATTTGGCATTCCTCTTCAAACTCACGAATAAAGAGGTACGCGTCCTCAGACTCAAGACCATGGAATCGGGGAAGTGTATTAATGAATTGCGGTTTCAGCTCGAAGTGATTTCCATTAGATTCGGTGAGAAGAATGCAAGATGGAAGGGAGGTGCGAATCGGATAAAATCGATCTTGAAGTGAGACGTTGTTTTCCATAATGTCAAGTGGTTGTGTAAGTGCAAGTGTAGAAAGTCTAACAAGTCTTGCAGAATTTGGATCACGAAACCACTCTCGCATATACAATTACAAACAACGTGCCCGATCACACCAGCGAAAAAGAAAAAAATGAAAATAACAAACAATAAAAGAAAAATCAATCCAAGCTTCTAGGATTCCTGGACCTAGACGACTCCTAACTGATTAGATCGTCCACAGGAGGTTTAGTGTAGACTTTGACTATAAGCTAATCAGCCAGGGAAGGGCAAGGTTGGTGGGAGGTTTCCGTCAGAGACGTTCCTTATTAAGTAACCAGCAACCTTCGGGCTTTCGGCCCTCAATCCCTTTCCTAGACACTGATTTTATAAAAAGTCAATTTTCCAACACTTTTCCCCCTTAGGATAATCTCCTAAGTGAGTCCGAGATGTCCCTAGGGCCAACGTCTAGCAAATTTTTATTTTAGAAACTTAGGATTGTGAGTGCTGGGATTGTGGTTTTTGGGCTAAGGAAAGGGTGATAAAATCCCCACCTTATCTTATTTATGGGTTATGCCCTTAGAATTGATTTGTGCAAGTGTACGATACAAACAAACAAGGTTCACTCAAAGCGTATTTAAATCAAACAAAGAGTGAGTCCTAGTCAATATGCAATGCGTACGTACCTTGCCTCCAGCACTCTTCAACAGTAAAAGTAAAGGAATTGAAAAGACACGTGCCTAGAATGCAAATGTCTAAACAATTTTAACGTTTCAACCAATGTTTTACTGTTTCTTATAATTAGCAGGAGTATGGTGAAGCATACAAGAAAAGAATTATTGCAGAAGCTGTATTTTGCAAAGCTGAAGACCCTGCAGAAAACTTGTCAGTAGTGAACTCAGGATTGCCGCAAATCTGCGGCTGGGGCCGAGATTCTGCGGCAAAACTGAGGGATCCTGGTCTCTGCTTTCAAGAGCAGAGGCCCAGGTCCACTTATATGTTACTGCAATGCTATTTTTTCTGTTTCTTCACCTGTAACCTGCAACAGAGAAGAAAATGCGTTTAGTTCTTCACTTTAAACCAAAAACCGTTGCTCTCCCCGGCAACGGCGCCAATTTGTTTAGACGGGAAAGGTGTTGTATTGTGGAGTATAATTTGCACACAAAATATATTCAATAAAAAGAGATAAGGTTTAGATTCAACCTCAAGTGCTTTGATCACTCCACAAATGTATTCAAATGATTAATGTACCCTTTCCTATCTCCGTTATAGCATGGGCTATACCGAGTCGATTCTCAGGGAGAGCTTGCGATGGAAGCGTTACGGTTGGTAGTGAAGAAAGAAAACGAAGATTCTTCTTTGTCTTAAAAGAATAAAAATGAATTGGAAAAAGAAGTAAAAGAATTGGTGGATTGGTTCATGATGGAAAATGAAAAGAAATCAAAGGAGATTTGCTTGGAAATAAAACTAAAAGAATGAAAACTTTGTAGAAGATTTGAAGATGGAAAAAAAACATGACTAGCTAACCTTACTACCTTGCTAAAAACTTACTAAACTCCGTGATGGTGAATGCGTGCCTCATGTTGATTCATCGGCAAAGATTTGTCTTGCGTGTTGGTCTAATTACTTTCCCACTTGGATGACGGGTGATCACTCTTGGACTTGTCTTGTAGACGCATAGATGTCATTGGCCTACAAGATAGACTTTCAATAATGGAATCAAAAGAGCGACACTCAAGGGATGCTAAGGAAGAAGATACAACATTCATTAATTGAAGTAAAGAAGTTGTACAACAAATATCATATATTTGGTGATCCGTCTCCATGTTCCATCAAGGCACTTGTTCTAAAGACAAGGCTCTAAATGAGGCACACATGAATCATATGGAATTACAACAAGAACTTGCCAAGCAATGAAAGTAACCCATCGGAGAAGAGAAGACCATACAACTTGCAAGATTAAAGATAGCAATCACCCATGAGTTAGTAGTTAGCAAGGTTAGTGGTTAGCTAGTTCATGTTAGAAAAGTTAGCTACTAGCCATAAGAAAAGAAAAGCAAAGCATGAATTAAAGTGCAAGTAAAGTAAAATTAGAATTAAAGAAAGCAAGTAATACTAGAAAATGCAAGAGAAGAGAGAAGAGAATGGATCAATCCTTGCTTCACAAGTTCTCACACCTTGGTATACACAAGCTTTCTCTCTCTTACAAACTCCCTCTTTACAGAATTTCTAGGGAGGAAGAAGTCTAGAGCACTACAAAAATCCTAGAGAGAAATCCTACAAAATACAAGCATCTAATCTCTAATCTCTCCTCTCCTTTGTGCAGGCCCAGGTGCTGTATTTATAGGCTCAGAGAGAAGATCCAGAACCCAAAACAGTTGGCAAAATCTGGCGCCCAACGGCCCTGTAACTGCCGCGCGCGCGCGGCAAGGCGCGGCCGTTTGAAGCCGTTGGCTAACAGCTTTCTGTTGTGAGTTTGTTACGAAGTTGTTAGCCACGTGGACCTTCTGGAATCTTGAGTTGGCGCGTAGAATTCTCCAGATCCTGGGCTCAAACTTGGGTTCTCTTTTGGGCTTTGAATTAATTCCCTTTAATTATTGCTAATTAAAGAGATTTTGGGCCTTTTCTCATTTCAGATGTGGACCTGCAAAAATAGAGAGAAAAGGATTAAAAAATATGTTTTTATTTGCAATATGCATGGTATGGAAGCGGTAAAATATGCAAATATGTGTAACAATCAGAAGGAAATAGAAAGGTGGTTCTTAAATTAAGGAACGTTCTATTGAACGGAAAACCTCCTACCTGATATTTGTCGACCTGGCCAATTAGATTTGTGATATCTCAGTGATCTTGATTAGTTGTCAGATTGATTCTTGTTAAGCAGAATACCAACAATCTTAAGACAATTAACGTTTCTTATTTCTGTTCTGCTTGAACTTGCAGAAAATGTCTGAGACAAATCAGATAGCACTAGCAAGGCAACAAACATGCAGCTCCAAAGTTTGATGCCTACTCCACTTCCTAACCCGAAGCCGGAGAAGCCAGGAAAATTCGACGGCACAGAATTCAAGAGGTGGCAACAGAAGATGCTCTTCTACTTGACCACTCTTCATCTGGCCAAATTCCTGCAGGAGGATCCACTAGAACCCGGAACTGATCGGGACTCAGTCCTTGCAGTCGATGCTTGGACACAAGGTGACTTCCTTTGCCGAAATTATGTTTTAAATGGACTGGATGACTCTCTTTACAATGTCTACAGTCCTATCACTACGGCAAAGAAGTTATGGGCCGTTCTTGACAAGAAATACAAGTCTGAGGATGCTGGTACCAAGAAGTTCGTCGTAGGACGATTTCTGGAGTACAAAATGGTGGATACCAAGACTGTCATCAGTCAGGTGCAAGAGTTCCAACTTATCTTGCACGAAATAGAGGCCGAAGGTATGATTCTTCCTGAAACTTTTCAGGTTGCAACAATCGTGGAGAAGCTCCCACCTGCGTGGAGAGACTTCAAGAATTACCTGAAGCACAAGAGAAAGGAGCTAAAGTTGGAGGATCTCATTGTGAGGCTTCGTATAGAGGAGGACAACCGCAAGTCCGAGAAATGGAGTAGCAAGAACTCCTACGAAGCAAAAGCAAATGTGATCGAGGACTCAAAGGGAAAAGCGTCTTCTTCCAAAAGCTTGAAGAGGAAGAAGCCTTCCCAGGGGAACAAAGGCAAGGCTCAAGACGGCAGAAACATGCGCTTCAAAGGGACCTGTTACATCTGCAACAAAGAAGGTCACAAAGCAAATGAATGTCGCAGCCGTCTTAAGAAGAACAAGAAGAGCCAACCACAGGTGAACATGACCAACCATGAATCTCCAAGCCTTTCTGCTGTGGTGTCAGAAGTGAATCTGACAACCAACAATAAGGATTGGTGGGTAGACACTGGAGCTACCCGACACATCTGCTCGGAGAAATTGTTATTCTCAGAATATCAAGGGCTAGAGCAAGATGAGCAGCTATTCATGGGTAATTCAGTTTCCTCAAAGGTTGAAGGAAAGGGCAAGGTCATCCTGAAGTGGACATCGGGGAAAGAGCTTACTCTTAACGATGTGCTTCATGTGTCCAGACATCCGCAAGAATTTGATCTCCGGAATCAATACTTAGTAAGAAAGGATTTAGAATTATTTTTGAATCTAACAAATTTGTACTTACTAAGGGAGGGATGTATGTGGGAAAGGGTTATCTTATTGATGGACTTTTTAAAGCTAATGTTGCAGTGGTAGATAAAAAGTCCGTTTATTTGTACCCAAAGCTAATAAATAAAGGAAATTCTTCTATTTATTTGCTTGAGTCTCCTAATTTGTGGCATGCTAGATTAGGGCATGTAAATTACAAGTCTTTGAAGAACTTGTCTAATCTGGGATATATTCCTAACTCAACTTGGAAGAAATTCGCAAGTGTGAGATTTGTGTGAGGCCAAGTTGGCGAAAAATTCATTTCACTCAATTGATCGAAATACAGAACCTTTAGGGTTAATTCATAGCGATCTGTATGATTTGAAGTTTATGCCAACTAGAGGCGGTAAAAAGTATTTCATTACTTTTTTGATGACTGTACAAGATACTGTTATGTGTATCTTTTAAACAGTAAGGATGAGGCAATAAATATGTTTACAACATATAAAGCCGAAGTTGAGAATCAACTCAACAAGAAAATCAAGATTCTAAAATCCGATAGAGGCGGAGAATATGAATCAAATGATTTTAGTGAGTTATGTGCTAGTTTTGGTATAATACATCAAACTACAGCACCATACACTCCTCAGCAGAATGGAATTGCTGAATGGAAGAACAGAACTTTGAAGGAGATGGTTAATTCCATGCTCGTAAGTTCTGGAGCTCCGCAGAATTTGTGGGGGGAAGCTCTATTAACTGCAAATCATATTCTAAATAGAGTACCCCCCACAAGAAACTTGGTCTAATACCATTCGAGTTATGGCATGGAAGGACACCTTCCTACCATTACCTCAAAATGTGGGGGTGCCTTGCAAAGGTGCTGGCACCATTACCCAAAAAGACTAAGTTTGGGAGCAAAAACTATGGACTGCATATTCATAGGTTATGCCTTGAATAGCAGTGCCTACAGATTTCTGGTTCATAAATCAGAAATACCTGATATTCATGTAAACATGATTATCGAATCTCGAGATGCTGTGTTCTTTGAAAATATCTTTCTGTAGCAAATAAGACTTCTGGGAAAAGAACACACGAGATGGCGTTTAGGACGAAAGTTCCGAGGAACTGAATGTAATTACGGAAACTGAACCAAGAAGAAGTCAGAGATCTAGAATCTCAAAATCTTTTGGTCCAGATTTCATAGCATACGCTATTGAGAGCGAGCCTCAAACATTTAAAGAGGCTATGTCAACCCCAGAAGCATAAATGTGGAAAGAAGCTATAAATAGCGAAATAGAATCCATACTAAGTAATCATACTTGGGAATTGTAAACTTGCCTCCTGGAAGTAAACCAATTGGGTGTAAGTGGATTTTCAAACGAAAATTAAAACCCGATGGATCTATCGATAAGTACAAGGCTAGATTAGTAGCCAGGGTATCGGCAAAAAGAAGGACTTGACTACTTCGATACTTATTCACCAGTAACAAGAATAACGTCCATACGGATGTTAATTGCAATTGCAGCACAACTTAGATATCCATCAAATGGATGTCAAGACTGCATTCTTAAATGGTGAATTAAATGAAGAGATATATATGGAGCAACCAGAAGGATTTATAGTCAAGGCCAAGAACACAAGGTGTGTAAATTGGTAAAATCCTTATATGGTTTAAAGCAGGCTCCAAAACAATGGCATGAGAAATTTGATAGTGTCATGATCAAAGATGGATTCACTATCAATGAATGCGATAAGTGTGTTTACACGAAAACAGTTGGAAACGCATGTATCATTGTTTGTCTTTATGTAAACGACATGTTGATACTTGGGACTAATATTGAAATTATTAAGTCCACTAAAAGAATGTTATCCAACAGTTTTAACATGAAGGATCTGGGGGTTGCTGATGTAATTTTAGGAATTAAAATTACTAGAACACCAGATGGAATCAGTCAATCTCAATCTCACTACGTGGATAAGATGATAGAAAGATTCAAGGATCATGGGATAAAAGAGAATGCAAATCCTTTTCTCCCACACGTCCACCTTCATAAGAATACAGGAACTGGGATACGCCAGTTGGAGTATTCTCAGATTATCGGGAGTATAATGTATTTGATGAATTGCACTAGACCCGATATTGTTTACGCTGTAAGCAAGTTAAGTAGATACACTAGTAATCCTAGTGATCTACATTGGACCGCTCTACTACGAGTATTGGGTTACGTATCACAAACCAAGGAATATGCCTTGAGATATGGACAGTATCCACCTGTACTGGAAGGATACAGTGATGCTAATTGGATTGCAGATTCTGAGAAATTAAAATCAACTAGCGGATACGTATTTACTCTAGCAGGAGAGCAGCGGTATCATGGAAATCTTCTAAGCAAACATGTATTGCCCGTTCCACTATGGAATCGGAATTCATAGTCTTAGATAAGGCTGGAGAAGAAGCAGAATGGCTTCGACAATTCTTAGAAGATATACCATTATGGCAAAAGCCAGTGCCCGCTATATGTATACACTGCGATAATCAAGCAGCTATATCTAGGGCACAAAATGTTATATACAACGGTAAGTCTAGACATATTCGTCGTAGACATAATACCGTGAAGCAGTTGCTCTCAAATGGAATTATCTCTATTGACTTTGTATCGTCAAAGGATAATTTAGCGGATCCGCTTACTAAAGGTTTAAGTGGAGAGCGTATAAACTGCGCATCGAGGGGAATGGGTCTAAAAGCCTAACCTTACCGAGTCAGCTTAATGAAACCTCACTTAGCGACTGGAGATCCCACGGACTAAGTTCAAGAGGAAAAACTAGTTATGATTGACTCAGCAAGTAAGCACTTGGGAGCTTGACTCCAATCCATTCCTAAGGTGCACATAAGTGCTTTTCTACAAGTGGATTAAGGATAAGCTTAACGCTTTTAATGATGCCTATATCTTGTTACTGAACAAGTGGAGTAGAGTAGACTACTCTTAATAGGTCCATCACCTATGTGAGTATAGAGTTGGGTCGGCTCTTTGGGAATTTCTATGGAGGCTGTTATTCCCTAAAGATACTCTTTGAAACCAAGAATGTCCAGGGCCAAAACGGACACAACCGAGAACCAAAGTTGATTTGGAAAGTTACTGTGTGAAGCTTGTTGGCTTGGCTTACACTAACGGCTAACAGTTCAAGACCTAGTTCACTGATTAGCCAGTAAGTCCGATAAAACTTTCGCTATGGAAGGTTCAAGACCTAGTTCACCTATCCTTATGCAGTTTCTTTTCTCAAGTACCTTTCACAATAGAGTCAGTCTCTTTGTGTGTCATTCTTGAATCTCCATTCATTGTGGGGGATTGTTGGAATTGAAGAATATGTATATGAATCTTCGAGCTGAATTATGGTGAGATCCGTTGATCGAATCAACTGGATGATGGTTGAGTGTGTTCTCCTTCCATTGGGGATGAACGTGGTATATTCACATGTTCAATTCCGACTTCGAATGAATGAGATATTCAAGTCCAAAGATTGCCTAATTCAAAGCCAAATGGGACTAAAGTTAGCTACAAACATTTAGTCCCACATTGGCCATGGGATGGAAGCCTATGGTGTATAAATAGAGAAAATTGAGAACAAAGGGCGTGCCCTTTGGGTACTTGGAGTTTTCGCGCGCGAAAAGGAGGGAACTATGCTCGCACGTGCACGCGCGCGCGCCGCTGCTGGCGGCGCCGGCGCCGGTGCCGGGCCGGGCACGGGCACGGGCTTGGGCTTGGGCTTGTTCGGGTTCGGGTTCCCTACCTGGCCTGGTTCTTTTTGAATCGAGTCTCAAGGTATGGGCCGAACAGATCCGCTCTACTCCACTACCCAATCCGCTCCAGCCCGCCCGCCAACGGGTGTCTGCGAACGGATCAGAGCCGCTCGCCAACCGCTGTCGGAAAAACCGACCGTGCGGTTGGGCGGTTGAACGGTTGCGACGGTTCTGTCCGAACCGTCGCAACTGTTGTCTTTTGGCGGACGAGAATGCCCCTCCGGAACGCTATAAATAGCGCTCCAGAGTTTCATTCTCAGACACACCAAACCAGAAGATCTCTCTCTCTCTCTCTAAAGTTCTGAAGTGAATTTCTGAACTGGGCTTCCAGCGTGAAAGCGGCTTCCAGCGTGAAGTGGGAATCCGAAGCAACTTCCAAAGGAGATTCTGCAAAATTTTTCTGAAAGAGGAATCAGAAAATTCAACAGATTCTTTTATAAGAATTGTTGTCTGAATCTGGTACTTCTGAAGAAAGATATTCTTCTACCTTCCTTTGTCCTCAGCAGTGGGTGCTCCTCCAGAGAGTAAAGGCAAATATTCGTTTGAAATTTGTCCTTGTACCGCTGCTTCAAAGATCCTGTGAAGTACTGGTTGACTAAGGTTCGACCGTACGGTGATTTGGTAGTGCTATCCAAATACCGTGAAAGAGTGTTGTATCTTGGGAGACCAGCGTCCATTATCCCGTTAGCACCAGTGCGGGGGACGTAATTGTCTTAAGGAGATCGCTTTAAGCGTACCTCACTCTAAATACTGTATAAGTGTATTAAGTCCTTTATACAGGGGATGTACTTTACAGTATATCGAGACTGACTTAGATTCAGTCTAATTGGTGCTTTAACTAAGGAAGGAAATTGAAAGGTGGTTCTTAAATTAAGGAACGTTCTATTGAACGGAAAACCTCCCACCTGATATTTGCCGACCTGGCCAATTAGATTGTTGATATCTCAGTGATCTTGATTAGTTGTCAGATTGATTCTTGTTAAGCAGAATACCAACAGATTTTTGCACGTATAAAAATAAACTTGAAAATAAACATCATCGAGAAGGCCTATCCTCAGTTGGGCTTGGGCTTGGCCGACTCCCTCATGGGCCAGCCCAACAATAATAATTGGTTTCTACTACTATCGCTCTTCTCGCACTTCTATAATCCATATATTTAGTGAAAATTTGGTATGCTACACATCCTATGGCAATAAAGAAGAAACGTAATACTATTTTTACTCAGTCACAGTGAAAATTTGTTGGGCCATAGGTCTTATTGTTTTTCCCTCCACAGCGATGGGTCTTTTTATGTAAAAAACACCGATATTGTCTTGAGGATAAATCACAAAAAAAAACCCCTTAATAATACCTTCTGAACTAAGAAAATAACAAGAATTTCTTTTTTAAAATCTTTAAAAGTTCATATTATAATTGCATTGTCCTTGAACCCTAGCTCAGCCCCGTTCTGTTGTGCCCTTGTTCTGCTGTAAAGCTGGCTTCTTGTGCAAGAGGGAATATACTTCACCTCTTTGGAGAATTAACATTGTTTCTTGATTCATTCCCCAACTCAAAACTCCCTCGAGCTGGCGTCCTTGTCTTGCCATAAATCTCCTCATGTTCAAATTCATAGTTTTCTCCAAAAATAACGTCCACGTCCACTAATACGTGCTCGTTGACATACCCAACCCGAAGCAAGTGGAACTCACTGTATGTCACCAGTATCAACGTGATATAGGCTCCACTGTTTTTTTTGAGTGTTAGATGTTCCAGTGAGTAAACTCATAGGTGCGTATAAAAAGTATTGCTCGAGTTTCTCAAGTTGGCTCTCAACCTCCAGATGTGTGTGAGCTCACAACTGGAAGGCAGTACTCGTACATTGCACGTGTCCTTGGGCGTATCCTACATTTTACGTGGTCCAATACATGAATCTCTCCCCTAATAATTAACACCCCAACGAATAATTAAAGGTTTTAATCATCATTAATCATCAATCAATTAAGAAATGATATGGGACCCCAAACAAACACAAGAAAGCAAGCAAAACACAAGAAAAACAAAAGAGAGAAATCGACCTCGAACTCCCACGCTAACCCCCACCTTCATCTCCCATTCGACAAATGACATCAAAAGCACCAAAACCTCAACCAAAAAAGTGGGGGGAGAGGGAGGGGAGAGGGAGAGGGAGAGATGAGTAGTGAAGAGGAGGCTGCTGCAGAGCTCCACTGGTTTGCCAAATGGGAGGAGGATCTTC
Source organism: Agave tequilana (assembly GCA_038442645.1). Taxonomy (NCBI): domain Eukaryota; kingdom Viridiplantae; phylum Streptophyta; class Magnoliopsida; order Asparagales; family Asparagaceae; genus Agave; species Agave tequilana. Next base: position 227,721 of record JAVJIF010008280.1, on the reverse strand, counting down.
CCAGCCCTGAAGAACTGATGCCCCTCTCTCAGTCCCTCATCACCCCGGGCCTAGCCACCGCCTTCGACATCCCGACCACCGCCACCGCCACCGCCAACAACAACCAAGACAGCCCCAGCAACGCCAACCCCTCTTCGGCCACCAAGAAGCCGAGGCTGGTCTGGACCCCGCAGCTCCACAAGCGATTTGTCGACGCGATATCCCAGCTGGCCGGGATCAAGAACGCTGTGCCCAAGACCATAATGCAGCTGATGAACGTCGAGGGGCTCACCAGAGAGAACGTCGCGAGCCACCTGCAGAAGTACCGTTTGTACCTCAAGCGCGTGCAGATGCAGTCAGCAGCCTCCGTTTCTTCTTCTTCTGCCTCGGCATTCATTGTCGACGCGGCCACAGACAGGCTGTTCGCAACCGCGCCTGTCCCTCGCCAGTTCCTCAAGGGAGCATCTGTGCCCGTTGCCGCGGTGCAGCAGCATTACCGACCGATTGCTGCAGCAGCAGGGCAGCAGAATCAGTACTATCAGCAGAGGCATGTGGGATTGATGATGAGAGAGTATCCACAAATGATGGCCATGAAACAGCCAATGCAGAACCCATATGTTCAGTATTTGGCTTCAGGGAGAGAAGATGGAAGAAGGGCTCTGAACCTTTTTCCTACAGGTTTAGACTGAGGTAAACTTTTACTAGTTTGGGGTAAAAACTTTTTTCTAGGTTTTTACTGTTCTTAATTCTGGTGACTTAGGTTTTTGACAATGTGAAGCAACTCAAGATGAAGTGATTCGGGACTTTGTTTAGGTTCCCCTTTTTCTTCTTCATTTGCAAGGAAATTCTCTCATTGAGAGAAATTGTACACTCATTATCCATTTGCTTATCTTAGTGTTTCATGCTAAAATCATTTTAGTCGACTGCAGTTGTCATTGCTGCTATTTAGAAGTAAAATTGGTACTTTTTAAGTTCTAATAACTATTCTAGTATTCATCACTTCTTGTGAATTGCTCTTGTTACTTTTTTAAGTGAGGATTATGCTGCAGTGTTCAGAGAATATTTTCATTTACTAGAGATATCCAATTGATCTGCCTCATTCTCAGAAAAATATGGGGTTTTTCCCCCATTGCATGGCATCCCTACTTGTATAACCTCAATAAACATTTTACTCTAGTGTTATCAATGTCCGCAATCCTCTGTTTCTCACAGTACAATAATATGTAGATGACAGTTCTGCAAAAGTTTAACTCCAGCAAACAAACTAGAGTTACAATATACAATCTTGCTCATATGTAAAATACATGAACATACATATATTCCGACGTATCACAGATGTCAGCGGACGAAGACTCATACAAGTAATAAGTGGATACAACTATTTATTCTCATGCTGATGTGCACTTTGTGATCTAACGAAAGGCTAATCATTCAGGGAAATCAGAAGCTGTAGAGACTCTAGTGTTCTTCATTCGCATCAAAACCGTTTATCGACGATGTAAGCTGATTCTTCATTTGCTTGTAGTGTAATCATGTCAAATCATATCCACAATTGTCATTGTCGCGCTATTTGGAGGTCAGAATTGTTGTCAAAGTCCTAGCTACCCTTTCAACTATTCATCGCTTCAAGTGAACCATTATTGTTACTTCTTTGAAAGAGTAGACTGGTGTTTCAGTAGACATCCTCAATACTCTGATAAGAACCATGTGTTGAAATTCATTGTAGATGACAGTCCAACGTGAGATAGTAGAACACGGCTTTTAGTGGCTTTTCTTTACATATGTGATATACCAGTGACAGCTTATCCTGATAGAGTTTCATATCAAATTATCAATCATGATGTTTACTTTCGTGCTCTGTTTCTATCCAATCTGGTTAAATTATTGTTGTTATCAACAATAATAACTGACTGTTCATACAAGTCAATATCAGTTACAAAGTTTTGTTAGAAATTAGGAAACGATTTGCTGTTTCTAGTGATCCTTTAATCAGATATCAATAAGAAATATAGATATGAATAACTAACAAGATAGTCTAACGTAGCCTATAAGTTAAAACTTGTTTGAGCTCTATCATTAATTTGTCATCTAAAAATACACGAACAAATGCTCAGGTTTTTGGATAGAGAGAATATTTTCAATTACTAGAACTTCCGCTGCCATTTGCCACTCTTAGAACACAGGTTCTTTCCATTGATGACACCCCTACTTGTATGATCTATGTTAACATTGCTATTTATATGGTTGTCAATATCTCTAGTCCTGTGTTTCTTGACAGCAGCTATGCTGCAAAAACTGCATCTACTAAAGAAACTTTATGTGATATGTCCCCTAACTGTTTGCCCATCGGTTAGACCCTGGGTTTGCTCCCCAGAGGTCACCGGTTCGAACGCCCCGGGGGGCATGTTGATTATCTAAAAAAACAAACAAACAAACAAACAAACAAACCCTTCGAACAAACAAAAGTGCTATTAATTACTAGAGGTTCAGAATAATAGCTGCACTTCGTGTAAAAAAATATGATCTTGCTCTATTTCACACGCCAAAAAAAAAGGGTTGATGTCAGTTGAAGATCATGTCCTACAAGAGAGTAGAATGGGCAATGGGCGACATGAGTAGACAAAACTAATGATTGATTGTCATCCTAATACGCACCCTGAGATCCAGTAATTTTAACAAAAAGGTCACATTCAACATATCACTAAGGTGAAAAGATTGCTGCCTGATCATCAAAACTACCTTCAAATGCACGTGTGCAACACATGGAATGGCTAAGAAACAGATACGTTGGGGAATGGATATGTTGGAGAGGAAGGAGCAAGTGAGACCTACTGAGAGTTGATTGTGATTCAGTGAACCAGCTGACACTTCAAATTGTCAAGAAAACATCTGTTGTGTGTAGAGGCCATGCCCCTCGTGTGCAGACTGACAATGTTTGCTGTAAAATGAAATATTCTGTTCTACAAGGCTATGATCTCTCAAGGACACGATTGAAGGGATGAGAATAGCCCCGAAGTTCATCACTTTCGAACGTAAATACCCCATACAATTCTTTCAAACCCCCCAACATTTTTCTTCTGCATCCTCACAACATTATGGGACAGAAACCATCAGGCTTTTTGGCTTAGTTTGTGCCTCAAAATATGAATGAAGATCCCTATAGCAAATCACATCATCTTACATGATCCAGGGTAGTTAGAGATTTTGATGTAAAACCACTGGATCGCAATCACCTTCAAATCGAACCAAGATTTGAATGAATGATTAAAACTTTTCCTCAAATTTGGGTTTCCACCCCTTACGCGGGTTTCTCACCCTAAACTCGAGAGCAAAAGAGACTCAAGAATTTAACACAAATTTGAGGAAAAATTTTAATCATTCATTCAATTCTTTAATTCCTTGATTATTCCAATAGTTCAAGGGGCCTTATATAGGCTTTACAAAAAAGGAGTACTGGGAAATAACCGATGTGGTACTAAACGCTCACAAAGGAACACAAATACAACTAAAACACCAACTCAAATAAAGCTGAAACAAAATACTGAATCTCTCGAATAAGCTAAGGTATGAAGAGATAAAGGACTGCGTGATGTCCTCATCAATTCCCTCGGGGTGGGAGGAACTCGACCCTGTCGAATGAGGACTCTCCTCACGAAGCATCTCAATCGGGCCAAGGTGGTGGTCGTGGCAGCAGCATGGGAACATCATGTCGAGACCATGGTGGCGGAGGAGGAGCTGGTCTCCGTGACAGATCGGTGGTGGAAGATAGCAGCACGATCAAGGAACAGGGAGTAGAGCGAGGTGCATCATCCTGGCTGAAAACAGAGCTGATACCAGGATCCCACGGGCTATCCAACTCGTAAGCAATCACCCTGTTATCAACTGTAAATTCCTGCAAAATACTATATGGGTATGCAGCAAATTTGTAGGGCTTATTGCAAATTGCTATCAGCCTAGTGATATCATCAATATGTGCAACAGGCAGATGCAATGCATTAGGTATTCTAAGCATAACTCCTAACGATGGGAGAATGAGAGATATGATATGCCTAGAAGGACACACACCTAAAGATGGAGGTACAGAGGACTCGGGCACAAACTCTAAACAACCCGAAAAAGAAGTGTTAAAAACCATTTGTTGGACCTTGGCAAGAAATTCAGGTGACTCCCTAAAAGATGAATTGATAGGAATCACCATAAAACTAGATTCAACACAAGGAGACTCGACTAGCTGATTAGGCACAGTGGGTATGTTAGGCTCAACTGTCTCGTCCACGTCATTATTGGCACTATCAGAAGACTTATGACTTTCACCAATAATTTGTGTGACGAATCAACTGCCATGTCTTCAATTATATTAACAATTTTAGAAGAAACTTGGTCATCCTTAACAGGCTTCGATTCGTCAACTTCATCAGTGGACACAGTTCTAATAGGTTGACTCTCCGAGGGGCACTGATAGTGATAATGTCCATAGCCCTTACAGTTAGAACATTTGACCTTGGCATTGATTAGCGTTTTGAAAGTCTCATCTAATTTTAAGGCCACATCAAAGGCATCTTCAACGGTGTCTAGGTCATAGGGGTCAGTAACCATAGCATGTTTTATTTTAGGTCGTAAACCCCAAATAACCTAGTTAGAGTCTCAGAAGGGTGCTCTCTCACTTCACTACGAAGGGTTAAGTCCTTAATATGGTAATGTACTCATGAACGGACATATGACCCTGATGGAGATTGTGTAGCTGGTCTAAGGGGGAGTCCCTATCATGCTGATTAGTCATGATGACTCAAGCAAGCAAGCAGATGCAATGGAGAGCCCTAAAGTCGGTTAAACTAAATGCATGCACTAAACAAAAATTTTCCTAAAGTTTAGGCTCAAAAAATGCATTCCTAAAATGATGCAAAGATGCAACCACTAGATCGAAGCAATAGCATTTCTATCAACAAATTATAGCAATCCGTATAGTAGTTGCAAGTAATAAACAGTTAATGAACTAGGTCAAGTTGTGATATCACCTGAGGTGGAGTCGTTCACGCCTGGAAGGTGACCGTAGCTCAAACCTGAATGAGACTGCTGTAGGCGCGTAGTACTAGTCGTCACGAATCCACTGCCTCAAAAACGGCTCAATTCGGACTTGAAACGAGCCCTGAACGGCCTCTGGAAGATCTAGTCTGTGTCTGAACTGAACTGAACTGAACCAGACTTGAATCAGACCCGGTTCAGGGCTTGGCTTGGACCGGACTTGAGTCAGGTTGGATCCAAACTTGGGCAGTCGGGCTGGGTTGAGTCAGCGGATCCAGGCCAAGTCAAATTGGCCGAGTCGGGCTGGGCTGAGTCAAGCGGGACAGGGCCGAGTCGGGCTGAGTTGAGTCGGGCTGGGCCGAGTCGGACAGGGTTGAGTCGGGCTGGGCTTTAAAATCAAACCCAACAGCACCCAGGCCCTTCTACCCTCTTCGCGGTCGTTCGCTAGGGCAAGGAAGCGGCGGCGAAGCTCGGCAGCGGACGGCGACGCAGGCGGTGGAGATGGCCGGCGAAGCTGGAGACCCGGTCACGGCGGCGCTCCGGCGAGGCTGGAAGCGTCGGAATGGTGATCCCGACTAGCGTCGTTGAAGCCTCGTTGACTCTGTTGGCTTGGCTGACGGCGAGGAACTTCGAGGTTGCCGGCGAAGCTTTCTGAGCTCTCCGATGAGGACGATGGTGGCACCGGAAGGCGGAAGTGAAGGCGGTGAGTGGGAAACAGGCGAGGATCTCCGACGAAGGTACTGGATCCGCTCGGATCTGCCCTAATCAGCGTCGGCGATGAGATCTGGGGCGACGACGGCTCTGTTGAGGGTCCAACGACGATGGCAAACAGCCGGAGAGGGCTCGACGACGACTGGATCTGCTGAGAGAGCTCGGGCGACGACGACGGGGGGCGGGGATCGCCGCGATGAGATCTGGGGTGACGTCGGCTCTGTCGAGCGTGGCAGAGGAAGAGGACGGCGACTGAGATCGGCGGCGGAGGCTCACCCACAGTCGATGGTTGACGAAGTTGAGGGCGATGGCGGTGCTCTGGCTGTGGTGGTGGCGGGTATTGATGGCGGCGGGGGCAGTGGTGTCGGCTTCGTCGGTGGCAGAGGATTGCGGTGGTGGCGACAGAGATTGACGACGAGGACGACGAGCGGCGGCGGTGGATCTTGTTGCAGATGAGGATGGGGATGATGAACAGTAGGATGGAAATTTTCAGGGATTTTTCGAGGGAATTCTCACTGTATTTTTTTTTTTTTTTTTTTTTTGAAACAGTGAAATCCTTTTTTTTTTTTTTTTTTTTTTTGAATGAATCTGGAATATAGATCTAGGGTTTTTGGAATATAGATCTAGGGTTTTGGAAACTGAAAAATTTAGAAAAGAAAATTTGAAGGGGATTGAAAACCGGTGCTCTGATACCAAAAATGATGTAAAACCACTGGATCGCAATCACCTTCAAATCGAACCAAGATTTAAATTGAGAAAAAAAATAAAATTTGGGTTTCCACCCCTTACGCGGGTTTCTCACCCTAAACTCGAGAGCAAAAGAGACTCAAGAATTTAACACAAATTTGAGGAAAAGTTTTAATCATTCATTCAATTCTTTAATTCCTTGATTATTCCAATAGTTCAAGGGGCCTTATATAGGCTTTACAAAAAAGGAGTACTGGGAAATAACCGATGTGGTACTAAACGCCCAAAAGGAACACAAATACAACTAAAACACCAACTCAAATAAAGCTGAAACAAAATACTGAATCTCTCGAATAAGCTAAGGTATGAAGAGATAAAGGACTGCGTGATGTCCTCATCAGATTTAGGTTTACATACCTGCTTAAAGCTCAGAACAGAATATGTCCATCTACACTACTCAATCTCAATAGTAACTAACCAAAGCATGAAATACTTAATTTCAAGGGCATAAAGATTAAAAAACATGAAGCTCCATAGAATAGAGATAATCAAAAGTAAAAAAAAAAAAAACAGAAGGCACACATGAGAATCATTTAAGCACGTAATAGCAGGTCACTACATACTTAGCCACATTCGCTAACAGGACTAGACTAAAAAGGAAAGGAAACGACTAGATGATCTCAAGCTAATGTTTCTAACTCTACAGGACCAAATAAGACATAAGGCCATAGCACACCTTCTCAGCCAGCTTTCAGTTTTGCGAGCGATCAAAGCTCAGAGAATGCTGGTATGCTGGCGCCTGCAAAAGTTGAACATAATCACTACTCTAAATCTGGCATTATCAGTAAAAGCGAAGCACTGACAAGTGTGGGGTGTTAGGGTAGTACATACCTGAAGGATTCCATGTCTGAAATGCCCGTAGGAGTCTGCATACATCATAGCAGGGCTAGGCCACTGCATGTGGTAAACAGCATCATTGGAAGAAGAAATCTGGTGGCACCCAAAAGCGCATACTGGAGTTATAACTGGGTTCAGCGGCCTGTAGCTGATGGGAGTTTGATTCCTCAACAACTGGCCAACCTGAGAACATGCTTCAAACTGCATGAAGGGAGGGTGAAGAACATTGCACGGACTCAAACCCATGTTCTGACTAGGTGTCAGGCCTCTCACATACCTGGAAAGATTTGGCATTTGTATCAATCTCAGTTCCTAGAAACAGTGGTAATATTTACAAATATCAATTGTATCAGAGCAGTAATCCTGATGCCTACCTGTTGTAACTGCGGTCATAATCAGGATCCCAACGATCCTTTTCCCTGTCCCTGAAGATGGCGACTCTGGATGCAGCTTCTCGTGCCTTTTCATTCTCATCAGCAGTACTAATGTAGCATTCTAGCTCATCCCTATCTGAACAGAAGCTTCTACCATCAGTAAAAGTCAAAGGTTGAGAATCTTCTACATCTGTAGGACGAGAACTGTTGAAGATGCGAGCCCGTGCTTTTTCATAATCTTCCTTCCTCTCTTCGACTGTTCTTACAGGATTTTTTCTGTTTTTCTAGCTCTCTATCAGTTAAAGAATTTTTTCCGGGCCTCTGACGAATAACTATCTTCACTTGATCAGCAATTCTGTTTTCTGTCTGCTTCGCAGGAATTTCTGATAAACACACAGCTGGGAATTTACTCTCAGGTGTTTTCCTCGCTATGATTTGGCTACCTAGTGTGCCTGAACCATCTACAGTGTTATCTAAAGAAAATGTTTGCAGGCCATAATGTTGTGCAACACGATGGGCAACACGCCTAAGATAAGAGGTTGGAAAATGTTGGAATTCAAATTCATGTTGATCAGAGTTCTGCATGAACCTCTGAATGTCCAGCTCCATACGTAAAACTACATTTCAAGAAACAAAGAATCAGTTAGAACTTCAGTGAATCTTAATTAAATTGGATAACATTGAAAAATCTCATTGATATACTGAATGCATTAGAAATTGGCCTATAATAAATCAGATAAGGTACATAATATCAGTCACTTGTATAAAGCACATATAAAGAACCTTGCTACACGTTACAATAGCAATACAAGGCCATCAAAGTTCTTAAATGAAAGCATCATCCTTGTTCTCAAACTTAAGTCATTTGGTATGACATTGAGAAAGTTGTCTATCAATATGATAACTACAAACTTCTTTCTATATAAGAGTTTTTTCTTCTTCATCTTCTTCTTTCCATTTTCTGAGTCGCGTGTGTATGAATCAGTTAGAGGTGTGTATAGAGCATGATTCACCACTTAAAGATTTAAAACCAAACAACCCCGTTACAGATTCCCCCCCCCCCCCCCCCCCCCTTCTCTTTTTGAAATAACAATGCTAGCAACTTTAGATTTTCTTGGCCATAAACCCAAACCCAAAAGCTACACTTGAAAGCTGGATTAAGAAACATATATTAGTACTCATACTCCAAATGCATGTTGGTTTTGTTGAACCACTTGTGATTGAGAGTTAAACAACATATGAAATCATCATAACAATTAAGAGCTTACAAAGGTGATCAACAACAACAACAACTAAGCCATTTGTCCCAAGTATTTGGGGTAAGCTACATGAACCAAAAGAGAATTACACGATCGGGCACATGGATCAGCTTTCTCCACTCATTCCTATCGAGCAATATGCCTTCACTAAGACCTTTAACCTCTATATCTTGTCGTATTACCTCTATCCATGTTTTCTTCGGTCTCCCCTGTGCTTTTTAACTTGCTCTAATATGATACGCTTTATTTGCCGGACTGGCGCATCTATAAGTCTATGGGTCTGTTTGGTTGTCGTAACTGGCCGTAATTCGTAGTTGTAATTGGTAAAGTCTTTTACAATTGTAAATGAGTTACATGTATGTAAATTTTACGGTGTTTGGTTGGTAATATAAAATTGTAAAGTGGGAAAGTGTATTGTATTTTACGGTGTTTGGTTGTCGTAATATATAAGTCGTAAGTGAAAAAGTTGACCACAAAATTAACTATTTGGTGATTTTAAAAGTTTTAATACTGCAAATAAATATTTAAAAAGTTAAATATTAAAAATTTTTAATATTAATATAAAAAAATATTACAAATTTGTATGACCACAAAATTAACTGTAACTGGGCTGTAAGTGAGTGGTAACTGAGTTGCAAGTGAGTATTAGTTGAGTTACGTAAGTCTTTTACGAATTACGGTCCAAACAAACGCCGTAATTGTAACTGGGTAGTAAGTCATTTCCGAATTACGGAGTTTTACGCGAAACAAACGGCCCCTATGTCGCACCTGACCAAATCATCGTAGGCAGTTTTCTCTCATCTTTTCTTCTATAGAGGCGTAGCCTATCTTAGTACGAATATTCTCATTTCTCATCTTATCTCTCCTCATATTATCACATATCCAACGAAGCATGCATCTCTTCTACACTCATCTTCTAGGCATGATATCTCTTTATAGCCCAACATTCTGTGCCATATAACAAAACTGGCCTAATAGCAGTCCGATAAAACTTTCCTTTCAGCCATAATGAAATATTACGATTACATATAACTCCTGTTGCGCTCTTCCATTTCAACTAGCCGGCTTTGATCCTACGGTTGACATCACTATTGATCTCCCTTTATATGTGATTCATACCAAAAAAAACATATACAAGTTTCATTTATATGTCATTCTAGTTTTTCAACAATTAGATGATTTTTCCAGAAATAGTTAGTATTCATGTACTTGGTCAGGCTGTGTTTTTAGACAATGGAGTTTAACTGAAGTTCGGAATCAGGGCACCAAGGTGAAAGGGCTGGCAAGGGAAAGTATATTAGCTAGGAGCTATGATACAACTCTTTGAGATCCTTAATCATATTGCGTGATCCACATTTCTGCCCCCAATGTGCATTCTTGACTTGATACTCTCTAGCCTCTAATTAACAGCTTGAGTTTAGAAATGAGAAATATTTCTCCAGAAGGTAAGTTATTCTTCTGGCACCTATCAACATCTAATTGAAGCAAACACAGCATTCAGAAATATAAAGTGTGATTCTACTGGCAAGACAACTAAGATCTGTAGAGTTTTATCATCGACAAATAATTAAGTTACAGCAAAAAAAATTTGGACATCCCTTAGCATCAGAACTAGGGCTGCAAACAAATGCAGATTTATCAGTGGATTTGCATCTATATCCACTTTTGATGCAAATACGAATATGGAATTTTCTATCCAATGGATATGGAAACGGATTCGGATATAGATTTTCAAAAGGTTGTGGATACAATTATGTTTTTAAAATTCGGATATGGGTCCACATAATGGATGATTTTTTTTTCATATAGATCCGCATATGTAAAAACCCGGAACGGACAAAGATATTTGCTTATGAATGGATATTTTTGGATACAGATATCCGCATATGTGAATATGGATATCCTCATATAGAAGGATTGTTTTTTATATAGATATTTGCATATGAATGTGGATAGCAACATAGATATTGTGATTTCTTATTGTTTATTTTGAAGTTGAGAAAATTCTTTTAGATCTATGGAGGGATTTTTTTTTTTTTTACTAGGTCAGTCATTTTTCGTTCTTACTTATTTTCCTTTTTTAACTTAGTTATTTAATTCAATTTAGTAAAATTACTTCATTCTCTCTCTTCTTAATTTTATAATAGTACTTTGTTATTGCATTGTTATATATTTTTTTAATTTAAGATGACGGTGATATGAACATATTTGTTTAGCCTATATTTAACTCTATATATTTCCCTCATATCCGATCTTTAACAGTACCTACCTGATTCGCTAATATCCAAATAGTATTTGATATCTGACTTTCGAAAGATTCAGATATTAATTTTCCTTACCGAGCAATATCCATATCTGTATCCAAGATTTGAAAGCAAATATGGACATGGTAAATATTATATCTAATTTGTTTCCAATCTGTTTGCACCCTTACGCAGAAGACATACAAGAAAGTTTTCTTTTGTTTGCAAGCCTGAAAACATCATGCATCCTCTAAACAAACAACAATATACCAATGTTGTTGAGTTGAAGTAATAAGATTCCAAGTATAAATTAATACTTCCATATTGTAATAACCCAGTTTTTCCTTTAATGTTACAAATATTAGATTTAGAGGGCTTTATATGTAAAAGAATATTAATTATAGTGTTAATTAGTAAATAACATCATTTAGGGATTAATTTGTAAAATTAATCTGAATGAGGAATTAGGTTATACGATCATATACAGCCGCCACCAATCAGGGGAAAAAAAGAAAAAGGTCAACAGAGAGAAAAGATTGAAAAGAACAAAACAGAGAGAGAGAGAGAGAGAGAGAGAGAGAGAGAGGGATCGAAGGAAAGAAAAGAAAAAGAAAAGAAAAAGAAGAGCAGCAACTTGTGAAGAAGAAAAGGAAAGGAAAGCGAATTAAAGAAAAAGGAAGATAATTAAAATTGAGATTAAGGTAACAATTTGTATTATAGTTTTCTAAAAACTTTTGTGATTCTTTCTGAGATTTCGATGTGATGTCAAAATTTTGAGATTTGGTTAATAAAAGTAGAGATGATTATTTTGATACTTAGAGCTTTAACTTACCCCTGAAATAAAAATTTTTATATCTTGACTATGGATGAGCGAGATAACTTTGAAATCCCATAACTAAGATAGTGGTTAGAATTGAAGCATTGTTATGTCAGAACCTGAATTGAAAAGAAGAATGTTCATGAACGTACATTGATATTGCTAGATCTGGTAAGTGGTGATCATGACTTGTAGTTTATATTAGTTATATTGGTGTCCATATTTCTTTTAATTGATATTCTATCTCTCATTAAATTTCACATATCCTTAAAAAGACATGATCCCTAGTATTTTTAACATATTGACTTATACGGCAATTCTGATCATATTGTGAATCGAGAAGTTCTATCCAATGAGAAATACATGTTATTTGATTCAAATTGTTATGTTATCCATGACATTGTTTTTATATAGAGTTAGGACCTAGATGAGATATGTATCTATAGAGAACCTTGTTGAGATGTTATATTATATTTTTGTACATGATACCTTTCAAATTGCTACAGTTTTGGCTCATGTTGCATAACTCAAATTAGTTAAATATTGGTATGCATCCGTAAATAAGTAAACCATATTGGAACTCAATATGTTCCCTCCAAGATGGCCATTGATGTAGAACTGGAAGGAAAAGACGATAAAGAGGAAAAGAAATTAGGGTTTAGAAGGATAAAACTTGATTTTGACTTCACCACCAAGGAGATTTCTCTCCCACTTAGCACATCATCATGCAAAGATTCAACGCAGAGCAAATAATTGCATGCAAAGTTAAAATTTCTCGAATCAACTGAACTACTAAGTAACTACATCACTTGATCTTTTATAGGCCCATACAAATAAAAGTCTCTCGTCATACCCGATATGAGACTAAACTAAAAGAGGAAAATAAGTCTACCTTAAAGAGTAAAAGAGCCTAAACAAAAGTAAAAACTAATGATCCCATCAAATCTACCCGAATTCGAAAAATTCGCCATTGGCGAATGACGCCGGAGTGAATAAAGTCAAGCCGGGTAAGGTTGGACAAAGAGTCACTGGCGTGCGAAAACAAGGCAGATCCTTCGCTGAATACCCGGCTGATTCCAAGATCAGAGGGAATATCAAGCTAGTAGAATCAAACCTCTTCAAAACCTTGTGCGGACCACTGCATCGAGTATGGAGCCTTTTCAAAGTCCCCAATGGGAGCCTCTCTGGGTGCACTCTAATCAGCACCTCATCGCCAATTACAAGTTCCTACAACTGCTTATGAGACTTTGCAGTAGATTGATAATTATAATTGATGAATGTCATTTGCCTTTTTGTGTGAACATGTAACTCAAGCAAATGTGATGCAGGTGATTCAACTGTGACAATGGGTTTAGTGCCTATGAGAAGAGAGAAGACCGATGGAATTCCTTAGCGTGGAGACAGACGTATCGACTAGAGCTTCCAGTGAAGATTGGCATCTAGTCACTAAGTAACACGTAGTCTTGTTATTCTTATCGGTGACTGTTCTGTCGTTATTCCTCACGTTCGGATTGAGCTTGACAGGTTTAGACATTATCTTCTTACCTTTGAATTTAAATTCATAAGTGTTAGACCTACCCAAAGTAGTCACATTCAAGTCATACAACCAAGGCCTATCCAACAAAATGTGTACAATGTCTATGTCTAAGACATCACACCAAACACGATCCTGATAGCTAGACGTGGATAAGGATGAAACGCTGGGTAATAAATTGAGTAGTCTTATCAACCCAATTCACGTTGTATAAGTGGGGATGTGGTTCAGTCTTAGGACACATCTTCTCAAGAGTTTTCTTGGCAATGATGTTCACACAACTACCTCCATCTATTATCAACTTAAAATTATTCCCCTCATGTGTAATATAAGTGGCGAACACACTAAACCTAAGTCAATCCTCATCTCTAACAGCAGTATGTGAACACCTAGCGACACCCAATTGGATGCTAGAAACCCTAACATCATCATCTTAATCAATCGTGCAACCAGTTGTTCATAAACTACTGTCTAGATCTCAATATCGGCTTCCCTAACTAGAAGATTCCTAAAGAGACACTATGCAGCAACGTGACCACAACCTTGACACTTAAAACACTAACTACCCTTGACGTTCTTAGAAGATTCACCTATCACAGATTTGCCCTTAGGGTCTCTAGTGACGTGAGTCTATGATGATTTGAATTAAACCTCTTTTTGTTGAAGCATATTGATTTGCTTTACAAATTTAATCTCTCGCATGGTGATGTGCAAAATAAGAGAAAGATCTCCTTGGTGGTGAAGCCAAAATCAATCTTTATCCTCTTTATCTCCCTTAATTTCTACAATTCCTAATCTCTTTTCCCTTTCTATCTTCTTCCCCTTTCCGTTCTACATCAGTTATTCTAGCACTATTTGAGTCCTCAATTGTGATCTCACCTCCCAACCTCAGGATAATATGGAACAACCAAGTCAACCGAGGTGAAATGTTGACAACCTTTGATATATAACTTACTTTCTATTACATTTGTATTAGTCCATCCTTGGTATGATATTGGATCAAACTAGTATTCAAAGCCTTCCATATTATGAATCAGTAAATTACTAATTTGACTTGTTTCTCTTGTTATATGAATTATTGTATTGTTAATTTTAGAATTATGTATCATTGTTATTTGTGCCCTTGGTTCGTTCTCTAAATAAACTACTTATTATGATTCATTTACTTGCTTAGTTGTGCAGATCACCCAGTTCCCTCACTATGATTTTGTCGGCGGAAATTAACAAGTTTAGGATTGATGAAAATCTCAGGCGTATCTTGAGACATTGAGGTCTTTATACAAATGACTTTAGAGTATACCTTCGAAGCATGGAAGAAGGCATTTATTTGGAAAATATGTTGTACCAATTGGTGATTTTTATAATGTAAAGAGAAGTGCTTGTTATTTGGATAGAATCAATGGATGAAATTATTACGTTTTGGAGTCTTTTTATACAGTCAAGGGTAGCGATCCCATATTCTGAGGGAATCGAGTTTGGGTCGTTACACATGTCAAGATACACAAATTCAAACCCTTACAAAATCCTTTTGATAAGTACAATATTGGGAGTGCAGAATGGTTCATTTTTTCCCACTAAAACATATTCGTAGATTAAGACATCACTCAAAATTAATATCATAAACCTTTAGTTTGGAACTGTTGGGAGTACATTTTTGCTTTCCTGGCACATTTTTTCTGCCAAATGCCAAATCTAACATTTCTCAAATTTCTTCCATCTAAAGCCCTAAAAGTATTCCAAATCCTATGGTTCGTTAAGTTAACAATTCAACTTCAAGCTGGCTAACACTAATTTAAGTCCATGTTCAATAGAAAATAATCCCCCCTTTACCCCCATAAAATAAGCAAGTTTCTAGCATTTCCTTGATATTTGTGACTAAGATGCTAAATTCTATTATCTTCCAAATTCCTAAATACAAATTCATGTTATGTGATAAGATTTCACCTGACCACCTCTGAAAATCTGTTCGCACCTTTTTGATTGAATTACACTTTTTCTATGTGGTGGAAATAGAAATTTGTGAGTAACTCTTTTAAATACATGTACCTAAGTCTCAGTTAACTAATAATGTAAGAAAAAAGTTCAAATTTGCATCATGAAGCCAGACAAAACCCAACTCAACCGTTATCTATTAAACCTAGCCCAGCAAGAGAATGAAACAACTAAATCCCAAAACTTCAATCAATTAGGAATTTTGAATCCAGTTAACTATACTCTTTCAACAAAGCTTAACTCTGATCACCAATTGACAATCCAATTATATACCCATTACGCTAAATTGAACAAAAATTCACAACAGATACAAAATTCAAGAAAAAAGTCAGAGAGAGAGGGGGCAAACGAACCAGTCAGCCGATGGCGAGGGTTCTCGAGGGCCTCGACGAGAAAGGATCCACGTGAAACTCCATCGCCTGAGAGGGAGAAGAGATTGAGAGAGTCAAACTAGAAGCGTGGGTTCCTCTTCTTCTTCTCTCTTCGAACTCGAACCTTATCTCTCTCTAATAATAATTTTTTTCTTTGCTTTATCGGTGCTGCTGTAATTAATCAACTAATAATTGCGGGTTTGTTTATTTATGTGATTGGAGAGATCTAGCCGCTGATTTGGAGGCGATCACGTGGGTTCTGGCGTCGGAGATCGGTTTGGGCGGGGCCCGTGATTCCAGTGAAAATTCCCTTCTTTTTTTTTTTTTTGTGGGGTAGTGGGTTACCAGGTTTTGGATGCATATCTAGATCCAATAAAGTTCTGGATCTTCTTTGAGAACTGAGATGCTTATGACTTATGCTTGTTTGTTTGGTGAAAAGTAAGAATTTTCTGAATTTGTAGAGTTCATAGCTTTTTCTTTGAGTGCGCTATTTGTTTGACAGCAAATAAGAGAGGAAAAAAACTCTCTTGGGCAATCAATTTTTCTCCCTGAATGGAGAGAAAAACGTTCAAAAATTGATACTATCAGGCCAGCTCACTTTTTTTTTAAAGATTTCTGATATTATCAGTTTTCTTATTCTTATTTCCCATACCAAACAAACCTTTAGCTGATTGAAAGAAGAAGGAAAAAAACAAAGTAGTGGGCTAAGATATCTAAAAGGATTTTGTGTCATCATCTCCTATCCACCAATTTAGTTGTCAAAAAAGTTTTAATGCCGAGAAGATGAGAAACAAACACGCCCTAAGTCTAGTAGTGTGAACACAATATAGGAGATCTACGAGGATTTTAGCATAACTTTTTTATCGATTCTTCCATCGAGTGTTTTGGTATTGTGCTAAGTTTAATTCACTCGCAAGTGCAAGAGTCTTATAGAGTCGATAAGTAAGGTATCGATCCCACAAGGAAATGTTCGAACTTTGAAACCTCAATTGAATTTTGACCTAACTGGAAAAATATAGTCTAAATATTAAAAACTATAAGAAAACCGGAAAAAATACTAATTCAATTAAATGAGTATAATCAGGGTTAATTATTCCTCCATTTAGTTCATGTCTTTTCTATTATTTAATCTTCCAATGTCCTACGCAACAATGTAGAAACTAATCTTACAAGCACAGATGATTTAGCAATAACAGATCAAGGAAATAATAAAAAAATATTATTATTATTTTTTTAGTCATATAATATCATTAAATAATTACATATACCTATGCCGAGAAACAATCAATATCCAACTCTAGAACTGTTTTAATCGATTAAACACTAATTTGGATTTATTTAAATCTCGGAGAATGCATGACAAAACCCGAATCCAAACTATCCAAATTAATATAGAAGTAAGAATTAAGTATTGAAACATACAAAAAGACAATCATCACTTTGAAGTTATCCTGACCCTAATCATAAATTAGCTACTTATTACTCATAATTCAAAGAAAATAAAATAAGATATCAAAATTGAAAAAAAACTGAAAAAATCAACTAAAATTTATTCAATAATGAATAATGAAGCTCAGAATTTCTTGCAAATACATAGAAGAATAAAAGATAAAAAGAAAATATTCGGAATATTTATTGCGCTTGACGTTAATAAAAGGATCAGCTGCTTGCTGCTCGGTTTCGCCAATAGGATCAGCTGCTTATTGCTTGTTGTTAAAAGAACCAGCTGCTGTATCTCAAAAATATCTCTCCAAAATAATCCCTTTGAATGGGAGTATATCCATCTTGTTGCTCCGCTCCTTCTTTTATAATGAAACTAGTTGTTAGTTTGTTTGGATATGGGATTTGGTTGGTTTGGATATGGAACTTTTTTGGGATTTTTGCTGACTGTTTTGTTGGGATTTTGCTGGCTTCAGCATCTATCAAAATAAACATATATATCATATTTTAGAAATATTGTAATTATATTAGTAAAATCAATGAATGCATACTATATTAGATTTTGCCAATATCTGATAAAAGGGGAATAATTCAGGTTTTAACAAAGAAAAATGGTGATAGTACAGTGCCGGGGGTGTATAAATATGTTTGAATGCAAGACTCAATAATTTGCACAAAGATGTCGTCCATTCTTTAAGTTAATTTTTGCTTACCAACTGTGTATTGCTCAAGCGACATTTCACTTCCTTCTCTTATAGGACGTCGTGGGTTGGAATCTCTAATTCGCGATGGGGGAAGAGATTTTTCGAACTATAATTTATAAGGTACTAAGAGGCATATTACACAACGGGTCGACTTCACAGCATATAAAAGCCATGTGGAGGCTCTTATTATGATTCATAGGTGTGTAACGGGTGTTCCATCCTCCCTTGTCAGGGTTTATTTCCTCCTTTATGACGGTAGTTTTTTTTCCCCACTTGTGACTATGATGTAAGCCTACGGGCATTTCTCCCCACCCTGAAAAAAGAGGGGAAAAAGAGAAACAAAGTCAAGACGCAAGGATTAGGGATAGAATAAAAACCAAATAACCGAGAGTTTATTTGGTTTTTGAAGGAGAAAGAAGAGAGAATGAAGAAGGAAGAGTTGGAAAAAGTTTCTATTAGACTTATTTGGATTAGAGTCTAAATTGATTTGGGCCTACACAAATCTACCTGGATATTATACACCCGTCTCTATAAGCCTATATTGTTTGATTCATTAAATAATTGATCAAGCCTAATTGTTTGGGTCTAGATTCATTTCAATTACATTTATCCATTGGTGTAAATAAATTTGTAATGTGAATCTCATCACACGTGTGGAACGCGTGATACTAATTAAGGGTCTAGATCTTTGATAAGTTGAACTAGAATAACCTTGAGTCTATAAAGTAAATATCATGAATTGAATTTCCTCTCCATTACTATGACCTAATCTCTCTCTTGGAGGCCTCTCATCTCCTCTAAGGATCAAGAAGAGAACTTAATAGCAGGAGAGAATAATCCGCTCCCTCAACTCTGGCGTCCTCGAAATTATGTTACCTTCAGCATCCTTGTGATGGAATCAAGTATGCCTAAACCCTCCTTCCCTTTGATCTTGATAAAGAGGCTATTACATATATGAAATTTTGTTTGGATAATTATTAAATCAATACTTGGCACAGAGTCTCCTTTTTATCGGATGATTGGGATCTACAAAAATATTTTGAACTCGATCTATTAAAATTACAATCAATCTCTTTATTTAATTTAATAAAGAATTATTTTTTGTGTCTAAAATAATTGAATTAAATTAGAGAAGATTCATTAAATTTGTATATATTTTCTGAGAATTTTTCTGTGTGTAATTTTATTTTGGAAAATTTTCTAGAATAAAAAAAACATCATACAGGGCATGCACGCGCTGCATGCATGCAGGGAATGCACACGATGCACATGAGGATGGGGTTACGCATACAAAACCCTTGGCCCGTGCATGGGCCCTGTGCCCCTGGACTAGCGCGTCCCCCTTCCCCCCGTGTTTTGCTGCTGGCGTGCAGCAATCACCGGCCACCATGGGCCATCGACTAAACGACAAAAAAAAAAAAAAAAAATTAAGTTAAGGGTTCATTAGTTATTGTGGGTTTCCTAATTAGTTTTGGAATTGATTGAGCTTGATTAGGGTTAGGATTATGAGTTTGATCTAAGAAAAAAAATCTGATCCTAATCAATCACATATTAAATTAATTGGGATTGTTGAGATTGATTTGGATTTTAGGGTTGAGATAGAATTCTAATCTAATGAAAAAAAATTGTGATAGAATTCTAATCAAATAAAGAAACTTAATTTCAATTAATCTCACATTAAACTAATAGGGTTTTATTCAATCTATTAAAACTCGTAACTTAACCATTGTGGGTCGAGTATGATCCAGACCCGATAAGACTGCAAACCGGTTTTACCAGTAGAAACTTCAATTAGTCGTTACGGGCTCATCTGACCTCTGTTTTGGACATATAAATGTCATTTCGAAGCTGTTGACGAGTACTATAGTATTATAGACACTAGACATGACAGTAATTAGTTAACATAAAGAAGGTATTAAAGTGTTTGTTTGCCATGATAATATGTATCCTTACATGCTTTCACTTCATCAATATTTATTATATTGCTTATATTGTCTAGCATGATGAATATCGATGTTACTAAAGTAAATAATACACAGATAAAGATATATACATGTTTTAGTTAAAAAAAATTATAAAAGAGCTTATTTAATTGCCTACATAATTCATGCGGACAACACCCGACCCAAAAGGAAGACTATTGTTTTGTCAAATTGTATATGGAGTTGGATACTTAATGTGGGTAATGTAATTTTGGGAGAACTTTGGTGTGCAGTAACCGGCCTAAAAGAAAGTTGCCACAACTATAGTCCCATATTGAATTACTTTCATCAACTAGTTTGATGGCAAAACAAGAATCTAGATGTGTAGATTTGTGTGGCCATAGATGTGGCAATCAACCCAAAGAAGGTCGTCATTATGGTCGGATCATTACATATATTATATGGTCAATATAAATAACTTAAATTTTGAGACCAATCCTATAAAGTGGCATTCAGCCCAAAGGAAGGGTTGTTCTCTTACATATAGGATCTAGAGTTTAGGGTATCTATATTGGGCTAATACAGTGTTGGCATAAAGAGACACAACTTGTTCTGAAAGTTCAGCTGGCAATTTTATTAGTCAGACTGGGTGCATTTTCTGAAATTCATTTTTTATGCCTATTACAGTAAAATTTTATTAAATACAGTATTTATGTTAAATTAATGAGAAATTGTATGCTTGTGTCTAAATTGAATGATATAAAATTTAAGAGCTGGCAAGACCACGTAAAAGATCGTTCTTGGATTATAGATTTAAACTATCCCCTAAAGACTGATGAATCCCTTGCTGTTACTGACAAAAGTTCAGTTGAAGAAAGGGCCAATTATGATAAGTGGGGGAGGTCCAATAAGATGTGTCTAGTGGTCATAAAATATTTTATTCTTATAATTATTATGGGTTCTATGCCTGATAAAGTCAGTATTAAGAGTTTTTCAGCTAAAATAACTGGTCAATTTATTCAATCAGATAAAATTGAGACCATCACGCTTCTTAGCAAACCGATAAATATATGCTATAACAATGAAGGAAATATAAGAGAGTATATTATTAAAA
The DNA here is from genome assembly GCA_038442645.1 of Agave tequilana. Classification (NCBI taxonomy): domain Eukaryota; kingdom Viridiplantae; phylum Streptophyta; class Magnoliopsida; order Asparagales; family Asparagaceae; genus Agave; species Agave tequilana. The sequence continues at coordinate 206,655 of JAVJIF010008280.1, read as the reverse complement.
TGCCAAATCTTGTTTCTAAACTAAAGACAATGAAATTGAAACTTCTGAAGAGATTCTAGTACACTTTATTTTGATCACTTTTCTTACATAGTGTAACTCTTTTTCAAGATTATTATAATGCACAAATGGAAAAGTTAAGTCTCACTGAGCTTGTTAGTCATTGTGTCCGAGAAGAAGAGAGATTGAAAGAAGAAAAGACTGAAAGTGCTCACTTAGTATCCAGGATAACACCTCTAATAAGAAAAGAAAAAGTGTAACTAAAAGGAGGAATATAAACACCATTACAGTTGTTGATCCTAAGTAGTAAAATTATAGGAGAAGAAGCCTAAGGTCATTGCTTCTTCTGTAAGAAAGTAGGTCACCTCAAGCAGGATTGTTAAAGTATCAGATATAGCTAATTAAGAAGGGTATATCTCATATTCATGTTTATTCTTAAATTAATTTAGGTTTAGTGCCACCCACACATGGTGGATAGATAATTCACATAAATAATTCAACACGAAACTTCCAAAACTCAAAGGAGGCCTAGCCTAGCTGAGCAATACATATACATGAATGATGAAAATAAAGTTACAGTTGAAGCTATTGGAGTTTGTAGGCTTAGATTAGATTCTGATTTTTTTGTTTTAGATTTGGATGAGACTTTATGTGTATCGTCCTTTTAGGTGGAATCATATTTCTACATTATTAGACAGATCTGATTTTACCGTCACTTTTGTAATGAAATGATTAGTCTACTTTTCAAATCTAAAGTTGTTGGTGCTAGAATTCTGATTGATGGTTATATAAATTGAAACTTCATACTTCATATTCTGAATCTTTGTATGTGAATAGCCTAGGCATTAAGCGAACATTAATTAAAGAAACATTAGAAAGTTTGGTACTAGATGGAGTTCAGGAGTCTTAGGTTTGATATATACTGTCACACCTCGCTTACCAAAATAAGCTGAAGCGGAGACGCGACGAGAGTCGGCAACGTATATACGCGAGGAGACCATCCCACATATACACGCTAAGCCTAAAATAATCTGAACAAGTTATATAAACCAACTATAATAATTAATAACACTCCAATAAATATATAAACTTCTGCACAATGATAATGTTATTTTATGAATAATCAACAGAACAACTGTCAAGTCCAATATATTTAGAGAATCAAAAGAAATCAATAAAATGGAAAGGAAGATATGAACTGTACCAAAGAATCTGGGTGATCGTCGCAAGAGACTCAGTACTTTTCAGATACACACGATCTCCTCAGATACCTACTTAGTAAAAGAAATACCCATATACCCGAATATACAAATCTAGAGGAGTTAGAAAACTCCCAATGAGTGTGTAAAATGAGGGAAGGTGCACGTGCATACCTCCTGTGAACATACTATGATATTACTATAAGGAAAGTATTGGATAAGAAATAACATGAATAAAAGTATAATAAGAAGATAAGGTTGTATAATATGATATCAACCAGCATGTTACAAGTATTACGATAATAGGCAGTACATAACTTAAAGAGCGATGAGATCAATCTATTATAAATCATATGTGTCAAAGTGTTTGTCATGGCAAGTACTATAAGCTAGTACACATTAATCACGATTTATCCTATCAGTTTGTTGTTATTAATTATATCAACGAACACCATTTGTCGCATGTAGTAGATGCATCCCATACTACGCCTATTACACATGTCAATTGGGGTCTTATGTTATTGAAACTGATCGGTTGGAGATATTGTCTGTATTTAAGTGGGTCTCGTACGTATCCGAGACCATTACCCAGACTCCTAGCGCTGAATCTGGCCCTACCGTTAGGTAGTCATGTAACATGTATAACATGACAGGTAACATGTATAACATGTATAAACTGCAATAGGAAATGAACGGGGTGCCAGTCACCCCACAAGAACCCTGCAGTGGAACCCTCTTTCGACTGCGCAACATATATCCTAGGTCTACCCAAAATATAGACGTTGTCTCCTCCATCACTTTCTCCAGTCCCAGTGTAAGTTGTTAATGATCATGTTATTTATATTACCAGGATTAATTAAAGTATATGTTACCTCGATCACTGGGATACTCAATGGTAGTCATGGTAACAATATCAACAGTATAGTCAGGATATCGATATAACATGATGTCAGTAAACATGATAAGCAGGATGATATTGTTACCATATAAAAATATTTTCCCAGTGATTTTTAGTAACATGAACAATATTTGTTATCAAGTAAATGTCATGTATCATAAGTCAAGTTTTTCATGTAAAAGGTTGATAATTTTTTACTTAAACATTTATAATATCGATATGCAGGCATAAACAGAATAATATGGAGCAAATACTTAATCACTTGTATAAGAATCTAAATCATGGAAGTTGTAATTGCCTATACACTTTTACACAATAGAAAATAGAGTAAGCATTTAAATAAATAACATTAAATCAATATTACCATCATGTATAAATAATATAACTTTTATTAAACATGGTGAAAATAATTTATTTAAATAGATTTAATGAGGAAACACTCACTATGATATGAATGATTTAAATTATGATTTTTCGGGAAACTTTCACTATTTATAATTATGTTTAAATATCTTTTCTGAAGAACAATTATTTAACAATTTCAAACAATTTAATTTTCTGAATCAAAAATAATTCATTTAAATATATAAATATCCACCCGATCAGATGCAGACATAAACTGATGATCCAAAACATAATGTTTACACAGAACTAAATTATGAAAATTTACAGCTTCGTAATGTCTGATTTATTGAGTAATTTAAATTGTCGAACATTAAATAAATGATCAAAAAACCATTTCAATAAACGATAAATAAAATTTAAAAGATTAACACTCTCTAAGCAATTCATTATGCATTTAATACATGTGAATGTGAACAGTAATTAACGTGCATGAACCATAGTTAAACTTGAACAATAATTTAAATATAAAATAGAATTTATTGGAAAAAAGAAGACGTTAAAATGCTCACATGAGATGATATAATATAACACATAATAAAGTAACCAAATAAAGTAAACACTCACAGTAGAATTTAATTTGCATTTAGTATGTATATATGCGAACGTGAACTAGGATTAACAAGTGTGTCTGATAACTGAACACGAATGGTAATTAATACATCAAATATGATATATAAAGAACAGAAACATTCATGATAGAATTTAAATAATAATAAAATGTACAAATAAGATAAACACTCACAAAGATGTGGCAATCCGGATCTGAAGCTATTGAGTTAGGAACCGATGCACACGGGTTGGTCTGCAACTCGATCAGGCTCCGATATTCGAGTTTCTACAAACGAGTTACTGAGAGAACCTGGTCAGGTTCGATCTGGGTTCAGGTAAGTGGGAACTAGGGAAGAGAGGGAGAGAGATAGGGAGGGGAACTCATGCACACATGTATACAGAGAGAGAAAAAGAGTGAGATAGAAAGAGAAAGAGATGGAGGGGTATAGAGAGAGAGGAAGAGACTTACGCATTCACACCTTGCAGAGAGAAAGAGGTAGAGAGAGATGGTAAGAAAGATATGCAGAGGGAGAAAGAGAGAAAGAGAAGGAAAGAGAGAAAAATGTGAGGGAGATGGAGATATGCTTGGGTCTGCGGATGAACTCGCGGTGCGGTGGCAGCGGAGAGAACGTGTGCCGGTATGGAAGGCGGCCATGGGTGCAGGCCAAGAGGAGATCAGGTTCCGATAGAGAGCAGGACCAAGAGGAGGACACGAGGCTTGGTCTCGGTCGACCAAAGGAGGAGAGTTGAGAGGGGCAAGGGAGGAGGATAGAGGAGAGGAAAGAGGTTGTTTCGCTTGATGGAGGTGGAAAAAGGAGGAGAAGGACTCGGTGGTGATGGAGGATGTGTTTTATTAGCTGGTGATTATACACATTTATTGCATATTTATTATTACATTCCTACATTTATCTTGTAATAAATCCTGCTAACTTCTTGTCTTAATGTCTTATTTTGCAGGTTTGTCTTAATGAAGGGAGAGAAGATAAGAGCAAATAAAAGACAGTTAAATTCTGATTTAATTGGATCTATTTGGTTAAATGAAGATAAAGCCACATAAATAAAATTAAAATCGAATTTAGAAGAATCAATTTCGTTAGCTTCAAGAATCAAAGAGATAAAGGTAAATCCAGACGTCCAAAGGCAACCCTATCAATATACAAAGGGATATCTAAAGGATTAGGATGTATATTCAGAAGATTCAGAGAGATAAGACACAATCTAGCTGAAGATCAAGGAATAAAATAAAAATTTATCTCCAACCTTATCATAAGTTCTTTTCTGTTGGGCAAGAGATTTTGGCCCTATCTTCATACGCTCTCCATTATCCATTTTGACTATAAATACCTGCATTTCTAAAGGCAAAGGGGCACCATTCAACAGAGAGTATAGGTTAGGTTATTCTTTAGTTCTAACTTAAATTTTTTGATTTTCTTTTATGTAATTTTTTATTTTTATGTATGTAATTGAGATCAGAGAGAAGTTTCATGAGAGAAAGAGAAGAAGGTTGTATCGAGAAGTGACATTGGCGTAAGTTTCATCCTTTCTTCCATCGTTACTCTATTTCAATCGAAGGTTGCATTTTATTTCTTCTTCCTCTTGTTTTTTTATTTTTCTCTGAGGTTTTTATAATCCAAATGAATCTGATAGGCTCGATTATGTCTTGCCCTTGCAAGTGCCACAGATGGCTTATGGTGATGGAGATCCATTTCTAAATTAGTTTAGCTTGCACCTTTATTTCATAATCTAGAATGGGAATGGGAAGATCCCCTATGCCATGCTATAATCACCTTCAAGCCAAGGTAAGTCGTCGAGATGGATCAGAGATAAAGCAAGATTCAAGGTGGTAAGTACTCTTCAGTCCTTTCTTTCTTTAAATTTCTTAGATTATCAACACAGTTTAAAAACCATCACTTCTTCTTTACAGTTTTCTTTAACTTAGTTCTCTTTTATTTTCTTTAAAATACCAACAATATTTTCTTACATCATCTTCTTCTTTCTTCATCTCATCTTCTAACTTAACACTTTTTCCTTTTCTTTTAAAACTAAGAAGAAAAATCTTTAATCTGTTTAAGTAAATAAAAGAGAGAACTTACTTAAAAGCTTCTATCGCAGGTCCTCCTTGTGGATCACGGCCTGCATAGCTACTTGCTATAGCGGTAGAATTGTGAACCTAACACGTTTTCTAAAATTTTGTATTTTCTATGTGCATGTTTCCCTTAATCAGCCGAGAAGGAAGATGGAGGAAGGCATAGAGCTCCGACGGTTGTCAGGGTCTCGTGACGGGGTTGTGGCTGTTTGGTATGAGGGAGGAGAGGGATAAGGGTGTGTTGATGGTGAAGACGAGTGCATGGAGTTTGTATCATTGTGCATGGTGTTGAGTGGCGCACATGGAGCGGGGTACAGCTATCGATGGGGTTCCAGCAAAGAAGGAAGAAGGAGACGATGGGTGGTAGGTTGTTGGTTGGCATGAGCGCAGGAGGCCTTCGGAAGGGAGCTCGCACGTGGGTTGTGTTGTGGACTCAGGCGATGGTACAGTGGTCGTGTAGGGAAGCTAGTGAAGAAGGAGATGGGTGAGAGAGATAGAGGAGAATTCGAGAGAGAGAGAGAGAGAGAGAGAGAGAGAGAGAGAGAGAGAGAGAGAGGCGGCTAGGGTTTGTTGTGGGAGAATAAGAGAAAGAGGGAAACGAGAGTTGATATAAAGGGAAAGTAGGCTTTGGGCCTCGGCTGAGTTGGGCTAGGGCCTGGGCTTTAGAAATAAAGGAGTTAAAATGAGAGAGGTTGGGTTTATTTAAAAACAAATACAAAATAAATAAATAATAATAGTCATTTGAAGGTTAATAAATAATAAGTAATAATGACCATAAAATAGATTTATAAATAATAATAACAACAATGATAATAATTATAATGATAATAATTTACTTATAATAAGAATAATAATTTATTAATATTAATACAATCAATTAAATTACTAGTAGTAATAATGACCAAGAATTTGTTGGCCCAAAGGCCCATCACTCTAGTTTTCATGATGATTAACTCATGTAGTTATAGTACTAATGATCTTGTGTTTATTTTGTCTCAGATATTTGATCAAGATCTTAGTAGGTGTTTAGCTTCAACAAAGGATTCGAAGTCAAGTTTTAGAGTTAACACGTGCTGATTCAAGAGCCCGCGCATCAAGATTGCATCAAGTACTCAAAAGGAGTCTAACTCATTGGATCAAGGTTTGAACTAAGTCAAGAAGGAGAAGATGATTTTCAAGAGAAGATTTTCAGAAGACTTATGTCGGGTTTTATAAGTGTCAAGATTTTGTTTTTACATGAAATATAAAGGATAGATTAGTTGGTGGATTGCTCAAGTTCATATGCACACACAAAATTTATGTGTTTTAGAAAATACCATTTTGGTTTTAAGCTTCAAAATATACATGTGTTTTATCAAAATTATTTTAGAGCTTATTGTCAAAAACATATATATTTCATCTCATATGTGTAGTAGATCATATCTATACACACTAAGCTTCAAAAGTGTTTAAAATATCTTATTTTTGTATTTGGAGAAGTTTTGGAAAAACCATTTTTTTAATTTGGATATTGTTTTTGAAAAATACAGATTTTTATTTAAGCCAAAATTTCTATATTACAAAAATGGTTCAAAAAGTTTGTAATATGTGTTGATTCTTCATCACACATATTTGTACTTTAAAGTATTTCAAAGAACTTATTTTTGTAGATTTTTAGTGATTTTATGGGATTTTATTAAAGGTAAAAAGACGAAGTTTTTAATCCCAAAATTTCAGCCAGATTACACTAGCGGTTGACCGGACGGTCGACCGAACCAGGAGTCGGTCGACCGGACCGGTCGACCGATGTGTACAGACATGCACAGGTTGTTTGGCTGGTGGGCCGGTCGACCGCTAGAGAGCTTTGCTCTTTGGATCTGGCCCAGGTCGACCGGGCGGTCGACCGTTAGGTCAAATGCCCAGTATCGGTCGACCGTCCGGTCGACCGCTTTTCCCAATGGTAAAAAATCTGACCGTTGATGGTTGACTGGCCGGTCTACCGAAAGCAGGATTTCTTGCTGAGTTGGATCCCAACGGCTAGTTTTTGGAGGCCTATATAATGGGGATATTTAGGCCAGTTTTAGATAAGATTTTTGGAGTGTTTTCAAGCTAGTTTTTCCTATCTCTCTAAGAGGTTTTCTCCACTTGTTTTAGAGCTAATATTTTCATATCTAAAGGAGAGTTTATCAAGAGTGTTTTCAAAAGTGATTTCTTGAGTTTTTCACCACAAATCCATCATAATTTTTTCTCACACATACTTGAGCTTTTACTTGCCATATCTATCCTATAGGAGAGTTGTTGTGAGAGTGTTTTAGGTGATCAAAGTGTTGAGATCACCAAAGTGTTCATCATTGTATTTGAGGAGGTAAACTAGCGGGTTCATGTTGTTTCGAGTTCTTGTGGGAGCTCGTGTTGGCCCAAAGGCCTTCCACCCTAGTTTTGATGATGATTAACTCATGTAGTTATGTGTACTAATAATCTTGTGATTTTAGTTTCAGATCATTAATCAAGTTATTAGTAGGTGATTAGCTTCAACAAGATGATTTGGAAGCTTTCACATATTGATTCAAGATCCCGAGCGTCAAAGATCACATATAGCACTTGCTCGGTGGATCATGGAGTTTTGGATCGAGTCGGCTTGGAGATTGCGCTCTACAAGAAGACATCGGTACCATAGTTTAGTTTTGTGTTTAGATCCAAATTGTAAAGATTAGAATAGTATGATATGCTCAAGTTCACAACACACACGTTTCATATTTTGATTTTCGGTTTTTGGTTTAACCGATCTTAGTTTGCATGAATAGATATTATATCAAAACAAGTTTACATGGTTTAATGTATATTAGATTTGTTCTATATACATGCATGCTTCAACTACTTAGACAAACTTACTTTGATATACCTATTTCATGTGTTTTATGTTTTGTGTTTTAACAAACTTATTTTAGGAATTAAAGTCAAAAACTATGATATATATATGTTTCATGTATATTGGATTTCTATCCATATGCATCATGCTTCAAAGTGTTTAAATATCATGTTTTTGTATTTGGAAGAGTTTTGGACAAAACGTATTTTCTATTCAAAATCCAAGTTTTAGAAAATACATTTTGGTTTTGGTAAAAATGATAAGACACAAAAATAGTTCATATTGATTGATATTTAAGCTAAACTTTTTACCACATGTTTATATATCAATCCAAAATGATAAAACTATTTTTGGTGATTTTTAGGAGTGTTAAAAGATTTTTCAAAATATTTTTAAACTGTTTTTCGGACCCAGTTTTCTGTTCCAGGCTTCAACCAGTCGACTAGTCTTCTGACCAAGTCGACTTGGCATGAAGTCGGTCGACCGGGTTTAGGATATGTATGTATACTTTAGTTTGTACATGACATACATATACCTTGAAGTTTAAATCGTTTTGATGATTTTCATGTTTTTAGGTAATTTCTATTGGTAATGAAAATCTAGTTTTTCATGTTTTCAAGGAATTTCATATGAGCTTAATTGAATATTTTCATGTTGATATGTGTCACATTATACTTGTATACTCACTTTATTAGTTTACTCATGATTTGTTTTCATGAGACTATGATATGGGCTTTATGGATTTTGAGTGTTTAGTGATCATGTGATTTACATGTGTTTCATGAAAAACAATTTTGTTTTATTCCTTACTTGAAGGATTTCGTACTAGTTTTAAAAGTTTTTCCTATAACTAGTTCGTATTCTTCACTATGGTAGAGATTTTCAAACATACTATATTTTCAAATCTAATTTTGAAAACCCCTACCTTTAATGGGAGGATGGATGGGAGATCATGTTCATGTAAGCCTTATAATGAAAATCATTTAAAACTTGAATCATGATTGGGAGGTAGTTATATGAGATATACATTTGATCTTATAGTTATTTCAATTGGTATCATTGAATTCTTTCAATTGGTATCAATCTTGACATTTCTTGTATACTCATATATGTTTGTATGTATGTATGCTTCATTTCAAAGAATATCAATTTCTATTGGTATCTATTTTTCATACATATAAATGTTTTATTTGTGCTTATTATATCCCTATATCTTTAAGCACAAAATCTTATTTATGCTAGTGCTTGAGCTTTAATTTGTTTCAATTGATTACTTTTAAATTGGTATCAAGCCTAAGCATTGTTTTAGTTTGTATTTCATAAAGGGGGAGAAAATTCGTATTTCATCTTTCAATTAGTATTTATTTTTCACTCCCAACTTTATGATTGAAAATTTCAATTTGGTATCATATGTTCAAAATGAAAATTATTTACAATTGATATCAAAATTTTTATTTAGACATTCAAAATTTATTATGTTTAAATTTCAATTGGTATCAAGATTTTCATGTGTTTTGTTTAAAATTGATATCAATATTTTTGTTTGTTTCCTTTCAATTGGTATCAAGATGCTATTCTTTGACATATTTTCAATTGGTACCTTAATTGATTGTCACCCCTAATTGACTTTGTTTTTGTTTTAGACAAAAAAAGGGAAAATATTATTTTTATTGATTCGTTGTTTCGAACAAAAAGGGGAAGAAAGATTTGTTGATTTGGTTTTGTTTTTACCCCTCATCGAAGGTTGTTTCTTTATATTAAAAAGAGGAGAAGATTTGTTTCGTTTTGGTTTGTACCCCTTTGTTAATGATTGACAAAAAGGGGGAGAAGTATTTTGGTTTATATATGCATGTTTATGTTTTTGCATATATTAAGTTTAATTTAATTTTAATTGATATCTAAAGCATGTTTTGTAATTGGTATCTAGAGCATGTTTTGTTTTAAACATTTCATTGGTATCTAGAACCTTTTATTGTTTATGCATAGATATACATGTTTCATGTTTAATATTCATTGCATATTTATTGTTTATTTGTTTATGCATGAGTTAAGGGGGAGCTTCTTTGAAGCTTAACTCTAATCCATGCATATATAACTCCATGAGTTTTGTCATCATCAAAAAGGGGGAGATTGTTGGCCCAAAGACCTTCCACCCTAGTTTTGATGATGATTAACTCATGTAGTTATGTGTACTAATAATCTTGTGATTTTAGTTTCAGATCATTAATCAAGTTATTAGTAGGTGATTAGCTTCAACAAGATGATTTGGAAACTTTCACATATTGATTCAAGATCTCGAGCGTCAAAGATCACATATAGCACTTGCTCGGTGGATCATGGAGTTTTGGATCGAGTCGGCTTGGAGATTGCGCTCTACAAGAAGACATCAGTACCATAGCTTAGTTTTGTATTTAGATCCAAATTGTAAAGATTAGAATAGTATGATATGCTCAAGTTCACAACACACACGTTTTATGTTTTGGTTTTCGGTTTTGGTTTAACCGATCTTGGTTTGCATGAATAGATATTATATCAAAACAAGTTTACATGGTTTAATGTATATTAGATTTGTTCTATATACATGCATGCTTCAACTACTTAGACAAACTTACTTTGATATACCTATTTCATGTGTTTTATGTTTTGTGTTTTAACAAAACTTATTTTAGGAATTAAAGTAAAAAACTATGATATATATATATATATATATATATATATATATATATATATATATATATATATATATATATATATATATATATATATATATATATATATATATGTTTCATGTATATTGGATTTCTATCCATATGCATCATGCTTTAAAGTGTTTAAATATCATGTTTTTGTATTTGGTAGAGTTTTGGACAAAACGTATTTTCTATTCAAAATCCAAGTTTTAGAAAATACAGTTTTTGGTTTTTGGTAAAAAATGATAAGACACAAAAATAGTTCATATTGATTGATATTTGAGCTAAACTTTTTACCACATGTTTATATATCAATGCAAAATGATAAACTATTTTTGGTGATTTTTAGGAGTGTTAAAAGATTTTTCAAAATATTTTAAACTGTTTTTCGGACCCAGTTTTCTGTTTAGGCTTCAACCAGTCGACTAGTCCTCTGACCAAGTCGACTTGGCATGAAGTCGGTCGACCGGGTCGGTCGACCGACGTGCACAGATCTGTGCACGTTTGGCTGACACGGAACGGTCGACCGTCAGGGTCGACCGGGTCTGAGAGCAGAGCTCTCTGTTTGTTTGGGTCGACCGGGGCGGTCGACCGGTAGCTGGCAACGGGCAGAATTTGACCGTTGGACGGTCGACCTGCCGGTCGACCGGAAGGTCATTTCTGGCAGTTTCTGCTGCCAACGGCTATATTTTTCTGGGGACTATAAATACCCCATTAATAGCCTGTTTTCTCTAAGATTTTTTGTGCGAATTTTTCCTTACTCTCTGGTGTTTTCACAGCAATCAAAAGAAGTTTTTGGATTCAAATTGAACAATTTATTTGGTGTTTTTGTTAGGGTTTAGAAAATCAAAGAAAAGGGTTTTTGGGAAAAAGATTTTGATTGAACTTCTATATCTTGGTTTCAATTTTTCCCAAGGATTTTCTTTGTGATTTTGATTTCCATTCCATTGGTTTTCTCCACACTTGAGCAACATCTACTTTCTTATTCTATAGGATCTTTGTGTGGGAGAAAGAAATTGTTTGTGGTTGTTATTTAGACCACCAAGTTAAAAACCCAATCTTTACTTTGTGCCTTGCCCTCATTGTGTTGAGGAACTTGTGCATTTGGGTTGTATCCCTCAAGTTGAGAGGTGATCCTTGTGTTTGCTTTGTGCTAATCCCTCGGGTTGTGAGGTGATTGTTTTGTTGGCTTGGAGTTGTGCCTCAAGGAGGAGGTTGTGGTTGTAAAGAGAGGAGTTGGGTACTTCTTGTGAGAGTTCTTTGTGGACTAGCTAGTGGATTAGAAATCCTTCGTGTGTCGAAGGCGGGGATGTAGAGCTGGGTGCTCGAACCTCGAAACATATCTTGTTGTTTGCGCTTGATCCATTGACTCTCTCTATCTCTCTCTTTACTTTATGCCTTGCAACTATTCATATTGTGCATTCATAATTGCTTGGCTTGGTTGTGTGTGCATCACTTGTTGATTGCACTTGAGTGTATTGCATTAAGTTTTTAAATTCCGCATTAAGTCATTAGATTAGCATAATCACCTATTCACCCCCCTCTAGGTGATTTTTCAGCTCGGTGTAAAGTGCGGCCTCGGCAAGCTTGTGTGCTTGCGTGTGTTATTCTTGCGGGAACAAGTGAGGGGACTAGTGAGTCCAAGAGTTCTAGTGTGAACTCCTTGTAGGTGTTGCGGCAACGAGTGATCCAGTGGGATCGATTTTAGTGAAAATCCTTCATAGTGTTGAAGGCGGGGACGTAGAGCAAGGGTGCTAGAACCTCGAAACAAATCTCCCATGTTTGCGATTATCTCTCTCTATCTCTCATTTGTGTTTATATCTTGCATGCTTACAATGCTTATATCTTTATATGCTTGATATATCTTGTGCTCTATTGTTATATACTTGGGATTGTTTGCTCACACTTGTATTCAACCAAGAGAGTGTAAGTACACCTAGAGGGGGGTGAATAGGTGTACGACTAATCTAATGAAAAAAATGCGAAAATTAAAACTTAAATTGCAACACACTTAGTGTAACCAACGAGTGTAGCCGAATTCCCGGTGAAGGGCTCTAGACTAACTCCTCTTGATTCCTCTGAATAAGAGTTGAGGTGCTATATGAAGCTCTTATGGTTAAACACAAGTGAGGCACACACAAACAAGCCAAACATATAATATATGAATGAGCAATATGAAATGATGCAAGGCACAATGTAAAAGAGAGAGAGAGTAAGAGAAAGTGGATCAAACGCAAACACCGAGATTTGTTTCGAGGTTCGAGCACACGACTCTACGTCCCCGCCTTCACACAGAAGGATTTTCACTAACTTGTCCACACAGGACTCCTACACAGGGAACCTCCACTGAGAATTTAGAGCAATACAACCGGGAGTACATAACTCCTCTCTCAATTACAAACACAACCTCTACACTTAGAGGCTAGGCACAAAGCCACCACAAATCAATCACCTCACACTTGAGGGATAGGCATAAAGCCAAACAACCAATCAACCACTCACTAGAGGGATAGGGCACAAAGCCACCACTCCAAAATCAACCTCTACACAAGAGGGATAACACAAAGTAGGAAAGTTTACAACTTGGTGGTTTCCACAACCACAAACTATCTCTTTTCCCACAAAAACAAAGATCCTATAGAAAGGATAGAATGATAAGCTCAAGTGTGAGAAAATAAAGTGTTTTGAACAAAGAAAATCACTTGGGAAATCTCCAAATAGATATAGAATTTTTAGACCAAAAACAAATTCTCAAAAGACTATTTTCTTTGAAATAACAAACACTTTAAAAGTAAATAGAGAATAGGAATTTTAACCCAAAAACTTTTTGCGGAAAATACTTGAAAAGATTTGAAATTTTTTTCTCTAAAAACCTTTTACAAAATAGCCCTGAAATGGGGTATAAATAGGCCCTAAAAGAATCTGCCCGTTGGCAGTTGATTAGGCCTAGAATGGCCTTCCGATCGACCGGCCGGTCGACCAGTCAACGGTCAAAAATATGACCGTTGAGCCTGCCGGTCGACCGCCCGGTCGACCGCGCCAATTCCAGCGAGCAGTTGCTCTCTGGACGGTCGACCGCTCGGTCGACAGTGCCAAGCCTCACGGTCGACCGTCTGGTCGACCGCTCCCACCCGAGAGTGGGGCACTTTCAGTCGGTCGACTGGCCTAAGTGGCTGGTCAACGTGCACGTTCTTGTGCACGTCGGTCGGCCGATCTGGTCGACCGACTCTGGGTCCGATTGATTGGCCGGGTCGACCGCCAGAGCCTGGTAGGGCTGTTTTAGGGATTTAAAACTTGGGTTTTTATTTGTCAAATAAATCCCATAAAATTTCTAAAAATCCACAAAAATAAGTTCTTATATTCTCTTTGAAATACAAACTTGTTTGAGTAAAAATCAAACCAAGTTACAAACATTTTGAACTCTTTTTATGTTATGAAAATTTTACCGAAAACCAAATTCCGTATTTCCAAAACTTGGATTTTTGAAATGGAAAATCGTTTTATCCAAAACTCATCCAAATACAAAAACATGATATTGAAACAACTTTGAAGCATATACTATATGGATATAATCCAATATACATGAAAGATATATATATCACTGTTTTTGACATTAAGACCGAAAATAAGTTTTGTTTAAAATACAAAAACTCCAAACTCATGAAATAGACTATCAAACTAAGTTTGTTTAAATAGTTGAAGCATACATGTATATAGAACAAACTAATATACATTAAACCATGTAAACTTGTTGATTCTATCTATTCATGAAAACCAAGATCGGTTAAACCAAAACCGAAAACCAAAACCAAAACATGAAACTTAAACAAGTGTGTGTGTTGTGAACTTGAGCATATCATACTATCTAATCTTTAACACTGGATCTAAACTATAAACTAAACACTGTACCGAAGTCTTCTTGTAGAGCGCCGTCTCCAACTCAACTCGATCCAAACGTGATCCACCGTGCTTGACTCCAATGAGTGCTAGATATGAACTTTGACGCTCGGGCTTTTGAATCACCATGTGAAAGCTTCAAAATATCTTTGTTGAAGCTAATCACCTACTAATATCTTGGTTAAGTATCTGAAACTAAACATCACAAGATTATTAGTAAACTATAACTACATGAGTTAATCATCATCAAAACTAGAGTGGAAGGCCTCTGGGCCAACAATCTCCCCCTTTTTGATGATGACAAAACTCATGGAGTTATATATGCATGGATTAAAATTAAGCTTCAAAGAAGCTCCCCCTTAACTCATGCATAGCAATAAACAATAAATATATGCAATGAATACTAAATATGTATATGCATCAACATGCATAAAATAATGAAATGAACATGCTCTTGATACCAAACTTTTAAAATAAATTCCTTTTCCTTTTTGAAATAAACATATTCTTAAAATAATTGCTCTTGATACCAAAAAAAATTTCAATTTGAAAACTTTATCAATAAAAGCTCTTGATACCAATCAAAAAAAAACTCTTGAAAGCTTTTGATACCAATCAATAGAAAATTCTTGATACCAATTGAAAAATAATCAATACAAGCTCTTGATACCAACAATAAAAATTTTAACAAAAGTTTCTTGATATCAATAAAACAAAACAACAAAGCATGAAATAATAAAAGCTCTTAATACCAAATTGAAACTCAAATAAACCAATAAACATGCATATAAACTCACAAATACTTCTCCCCCTTTTTGATAATAATCAAAAAAGGGTCAAAGAAAACAATAAAACAATGTTCTCCCCTTTTTTGTCTTAAACAAAAAAAATATCAATAAGGGTGAAATCAAATCAAAACTTTATAATACCAATTGAAAAAAATATATCAATTTAGTGCAACATGATATCAATAAATCATACCAATTGAAAGTACATAAAATAAATATTTTTAACATAAATTTAAATACCATTTGTAAGTAAATAAATCATTTTGACGAATCCAACCAAAAATTTTGATATCAATTAAAAGATATATAGATAATCTTGATATCAATTGTAAAGATTAGTACCAATTGAAAGTAATTTTTCATTAGGAGCATATGATACCAAAAATAATCAATATCATTTTTCAATCCTTTTTAACATAAAGTGTGGGAGTAAAATACTAAAGGTAAACAAAACCAATTAAAAGTGAAATACGAATTTTCTCCCCCTTTATGAAATACCAAACAAAATGATGCATAAGCTTGTATAAGATACCAATTGAAACATAATCAATTAAAATATAATAGTCATTTAAGAAATTAAGCTTAGAATAACTAAAATTTGTGCTCAACGATATAAAGATATAGTAAGCACAAATAAAGCATATGAGTATACAAAAAGAATGTCAATAGTGATACCAATTGAAAAGATCCAATGATACTAATTGAAAACATAATAAGATCAAGTGTATACCTCATATTTCCTACCACCCATTTCATGCACATGTTTAAAAGGATTTTCAATAATAAGCATACAAGGCATGGTCGCCCAACCAACCACCCTTGAATGGGTAGGGGTTTTCAAAATAAGTTTGAAAATATAGTACGTTTGAAAACTCTATCAAAACGAAGAATACGAATTAGTTATATGAAAAATTTGTAAACTAGTACGAAATTCTTCAAGTAAGGAATAAAATAAAAATATATTTCATGAAATATGAAAATCACTCAACAGTTGACACTCAAAAGATATAAAGCTCGTACAGGACTCATGAAAACAAAATCATGAGAAAACCTTAAATAATGTGAGTGTATAAGAGTTATGTGAAGGACATTGTCATGAAATAAGGCAATCAAGCTCAATAAGAAATTCCTTAAAACATGAAAGTCATCAACACTAGAATTCTTCAAAGGTACATGTATGTCATGTACAAACTAAAGTATACATATATATCCAAACATGAATGAGTCCATAAAAGTATTGTATGAAGGCAAGTGGCTCAAGGATATATATGTATAGCTAATAATTTAGACAAAATAGACATATACATGAAGTTTAAACATAAACATGAAAAACATGTACAAAATGGGAATACAAGTTAAATGTATGAATCATTAAAACAAGACTATACTAGTACATCTAATGGGTACAAATGAACGTTCAAGCATAAACATATAATAGTCTATTTGTGGCTCACTGGTTGTACAAGTATATACCTAAGTTTTAATGAAAACGTACATCTAAACATGTAATCAAAGCATGAAGCATGGAAATCAAAACAAAACTTATAAGATCATTATGTATATGAACAAGCATTAGATCTAGGACATACACATTAGTTAAAACAAATGTGAGAACACAAAGGTATAAGTCCATATTAAACATGGGTGTCTCAAATAACTAATCATGTATATCACTAATCTAAATATCATGGCATATAACATACTAATCATGAAACATCAAAACATGCTAAAACTGAATGATCTAAAAGCATGCAAACATAAATGAGGAGTAAGGGATAGTTACCAAAATCATGAAGGCAACTTTTCATATCTCCAAAACAAGGTGGTCCTCCCACCAAACTCCTCTTGAAAGTGATGCATCCAAATAGTTCTCTTTAAGCTCGGAACGCATCTACCTCAAGGCACCATCACTCTCACGTCATGTGAGAGCCCACACCTACATCAAATACAATAGGGGTGGTCTTTGGTACTCACACTCTTTTGGGTCCATGGGGTTTAGCTCCTTTCCTAACCCAAACATACTTAGTTGCTAAATTTGAATCATGTATATGATCATAACAAAACTTAGTAAGGTGGCCCTTACGTCCACAATGTGTATAAGTGTACACATGAGCATACATAGTGTTGTGGGTGTGTAGGTGGGAAGCATGTGTATGCCGTGATTTGTATGCATGCAGAGATGGAACTTGTTTCTTTCGAAACATAGATTCTAACCGTGTATGGTTCATGGCACAATGGCTCAAAGTGGAGCCTAAACAATCCACACTCTTCTTTAACAAACAAATATCATTATCAATCCTAGAAGAAGAGGTGCATGCAATAGGTAACCTAGATGAAGAAGCTACACTAGCATGGCAAACATGTGTATCTAAATTATTTTTCAAAGAAACATTTTTCTTGGAAACCAAATCCAAATCCTTTGAAATAGAAGCAATTTTGTTTTTCAAGGATTCATTCTCTTTTAAAACAAAATCAAGTTTTGAAGTTAAAGACTCATTTTTCTTCAAAACATTTTCACAATCATTTTTATTTTTTAAGATCTTGTTTTCATTTAGGGCAAGATCAAGTTTAGATTTCAATGAATCCCTTTCATTAGAAATCTCCACTTTCTCTTGCAAAATCAAATCAAGCTTTGAAATCAAATCTTTATTTTCTTTATTTAATTCAAAGGTCTTCTTTTTCAAAAGATTATATTTTTTCAATAATTTGTCACAAACAATTGATAGTTCTTCATTTAAAGCATTTGGATCAACAAAATCATTACAAGAAGAACAAGCATCATCCTCATCTAATTGAGTTTCCGAGTTTACCTCAAGGGAGTCATTCCCTTGGACCATGTAGCATTGGTGCTCGGATTCTCCACTAGATTCATCCTCCACAATGTTGGGCGTTTGAAGCTTAGAGGAGGTCAACGTGTTCCACACTGCAAAGGCAGAATCACAGTTAGAAACCAACATAAGATATTCTTTGTTTAGCGTGCTTCTAAGTACCTCAAGGGCTTGTGCATTGGCCTCTATATGCTTGCTATTATCAAGATAGGATTTCTGGTAGCGGCAAGGAAAACTTGCAAGCCTAGGGTTTTTAGTACATGGACATCCTAAATTTTCACATGTCAATATTGGAAACATCAAACATGGGAGGTGTCAAGCAATCCATGAGTGTGTGTAAACAATATAAGTGTGCAAATACAAATGATAGATTAGCTAATCAAGATCACACTCCTAGGTGGTTAAACCTAATATCAGGAGCGTAGGCTCTGATACCAATTGTAAGTACACCTAGAGGGGGGTGAATAGGTGTACGGCTATCTAATGAACAAAATGTGAAAATTAAAACTTAAATTGCAACACACTTAGTGTAACTAACGAGTGTAGTCGAATTCCCGGTGAAAGGCTCTGGATTAACTCCTCTTGATTCCTCTGAATAAGAGTTGAGGTGCTATATGAAGCTCTCGTGGTTAAACACAAGTGAGGCACACACAAACAAGCCAAGCATATAATATATGAATGAGCAATATGAAATGATGCAAGGCACAATGTAAAAGAGAGAGAGTAAGAGAAAGTGGATCAAACGCAAACACCGAGATTTGTTTCGAGGTTCGAGCATACAGCTCTACGTCCCCGCCTTCACACAGAAGGATTTTCACTAACTTGTTCACACAGGACTCCCACACAGGGAAACTCCACTGAGGATTTAGGGCAATACAACCGGGAGTGCACAACTCCTCTCTCAATTACAAACACAACCTCTACACTTAGAGGCTAGACACAAAGCCACCACAAATCAATCACCTCACACTTGAGGGATGGGCACAAAGCCAAACAACCAATCAACCTCTCACTAGAGAGATAGGGCACAAAGCCACCACTCCAAAATCAACTTCTACACAAGAGGGATAACACAAAGTAGGAGGGTTTACAACTTGGTGGTTTCCACAACCACAAACTATCTCTTTTCCCACAAAAACAAAGATCCTATTGAAATGATAGAATGATAAGCTCAAGTGTGAGAAAACAAAGTGTTTTGAATAAAGAAAATCACTTGGGAAATCTCCAAATAGATATAGAATTTTTAGACCAAAAACAAATTCCCAAAAGACTATTTTCTTTGAAATAACAAACACTTTAAAAACAAATAGAGAATAGAAATTTTTTAACCCAAAAACTTTTTGCTGAAAACACTTGAAAAGATTTGGAATTTTTCTCTCTAAAAACCTTTTACAAAACAGCCCTCAAATGGGGTATAAATAGGCCCCAAAAGAATCTGCCCGTTGGCAGCTGACTAGGCCCAGAATGACCTTCCGGTCGACCGGCCAACGGTCAAAAATATGACCGTTGAGCCTGCCGGTCGACCGCCCGGTTGACCGCGCCAATTCCAGAGAGCAGTTGCTCTCTGGCCGGTCGACCGCTCGGTCGACCGTGCCAAGCCTCACGGTCGACCGTCCAGTCGACCGCCCCCACCCGAGAGTGGGGCACTTTCAGTCGGTCGACCGCTCGGTCGACCGGCCTAAGTGGCTGGTCAACGTGCACGTTCTTATGCACGTCGGTCGACCGATCCGGTCGACCGCCAGAGCCTGGTAGGGGTGGTTAAGGGATTTAAAACTTGGGTTTTTATTTGTCAAAGATATCCCATAAAATTTCTAAAAATCCACAAAAATAAGTTCTTATATTCTCTTTAAAATACAAACTTGTTTGAGTAAAAATCAAACCAAGTTACAAACATTTTGAACTCTTTTTGTGTTATGAAAATTTTATTGAAAACCAAATTCTGTATTTTCAAAACTTAGATTTTTGAAATGGAAAATCATTTTGTCCAAAACTCATCCAAATACAGAAACAACTTTGAAGCATATAGTATATGGATATAATCCAATATACATGAAAGATATATATATATATATATATATATATATATATATATATATATATATATAATATATATATATATATATATATATCACTATTTTTGACATTAAGACCGAAAATAAGTTTTGTTTAAAATACCAAAACTCCAAACTCATGAAATAGACTATCAAACTAAGTTTGTTTAAATAGTTGAAGCATACATGTATATAGAATAAATCTAATATACATTAAACCATGTAAACTTGTTGATTCTATCTATTCATGAAAACCAAGATTGGTTAAACCAAAAACCGAAAACCAAAACCAAAACATGAAACTTAAACAAGTGTGTGTGTTGTGAACTTGAGCATATCATACTATCTAATCTTTAACACTGGATCTAAACTATAAACTAAACACTGTACCGAAGTCTTTTTGTAGAGCACCGTCTCCAAGTCGACTCGATCCAAACGTGATCCACCGAGCTTGACTCCAATGAGTGCTAGATATGAACTTTGACACTCGAGCTCTTGAATCACCATGTGAAAGCGCCAAAATATATTTGTTGAAGCTAATCACCTACTAATATCTTGGTTAAGTATCTGAAACTAAACATCACAAGATTATTTGTAAACTATAACTACATGAGTTAATCATCATCAAAACTAGAGTGGAAGGCCTCTGGGCCAACAGAGAGTCATAGTGAGACCTTAACTCTTATCTAGAGGAATCTTGAGGAGATAGTTTAGAGACCTTCACCGGAAATTTGGCTACACTCTTGTGTTATACTTGGTGTGCTTAACTTAATAGTTTTTAGTTTGCATAAATAGTTTTAATTCTGCATTAATTCATCATTAGATTATCTCGTCACCTATTCACCCCTCCCTCTAGGTGAACTTCATAATTATAATAGGAATAACTAATAACAATTAATAATAACTTATATGAAAATAATTTAAATTTTTCTAATACAATTTTTTAACAAAAAGATATTAAGAATAACAAGTAATAATCATAATAGAAATAGTACTTATTACCAATAATGATTTTAAATTATGTTTGTAAAAAAAATAATAATGGAAATGGTGAGTTATAAGTTAATTAATTAGTAATAATAAATGATAAGTAACGTCAGAAAATTGTTTAATAAATTTATCAAGTATTATTAACTTGGGTATTATATATACAGACATCTATGGTTTATTCCCTACAGCTTCTTGGAATGGTCATAGATATTTCATCACTTTCACGGACAAATACTCTCGTTATGAGTACCTATATTTAATCAATGAGAAACCCCAATCACTGGACATATTCAAAATCTATAAAGCTGAAGTTGAAAATCAACTAAATAGGAAAATTAAAGCCATTAGATCTGACTGTGTGGTGGTACTATAACAGATACGGCAGATCAGGTAGATGTCCAAGATCTTTTGTCAATTCTCTAAAAGAGTGGTATTGTGCTCAGTACACTATGCCAGGGACATCTCATCAAAATGGTGTCGTTGAAAGATGAAATTGCATAGTAAAGGACATAGTTAGGAGTATAATAGCCCACATTACTCTACCAGAGTCATTATGGAGTAAACTTTAAAGAAGGTTGTCCACCTCCATAATAGAGTACCTAGTAAAATAGTAGCTAAAATCCCATATGAGTTATGGACTAGAAAAACACCCAACATTAGGCATCTCCATGTTTGGGGTTGCCCAGTTGAAGCTCGACCTTATACCATATATGAAGAAGCTGGACTCTAGGGCAGTTACTTGTTTCTTTGTTGGGTATTCTGAGAGCTCTAGAGACTTTAGGCTTTACTGACCCTCCACTAAGATCATAATAGAGATGGACAATGTTAAATTCAATGAGAATATTCAGAGCAGTGGGAGTCAATGCAAGATATAAATAAGTAGAGTTGAGTTGAAAGATAGCAAACGCAAACACAAGGATATTTTTCGAGGTTCGAGCACTACGCTCTATGTCCCCGCCTTCAACGCGTGAGAAATCTTTACTATCTCCACAAAGGAACTCCGCAAAAAAATAACCCCTACATAAGAGGTAGGTACAAAGCTTAATAGACCTCTACAAAAGAAATGTGCACAAAGCCAATAGACCTCTACACAAGAGATGGATACAAAGCCAAATACATCTCCACCCATTAGGGTAGCACAAAGAAATTTGAAGAATACACTCTTGGTAATCACTAAGACCACAAACTAGAAATATAAGAAAACATACGAAATCCTATAAGGATAGATAGAAATAATAGCTCAAGCTTGCCAAAAAACTAGAAGTTTGTCCTTGAAGAAATAGAGATTTGAAGTATGAAACTTGAATTTCCCAAAAACTTGTTTTCTTTATTTTTTTTAAAACATTAAACACAAAATTTTCTTTTTAAAAATCTTCTAAAAACTATTAAAATTCTTCTCTAAAACTCTCTCCAATGACCCCTATTTATAAGAAGAGATATAACATCATTAAAGAGCTAAACCAGTCATTAAAACACTGATAAACTCCTAATAAAGTGAAATATAAACCCGTTTGGAAATAAGACAAAACTGTTTGAATAGAAAGACTCATTTTATTTGAAATTTAGCCTAAACGACATCAACGTCTATATTTTTGGTCATTGAGGAGCTCTTCTCTCAACAGCCTACTAGGCCCGTCGATAGCAGACTGATACTCAAAGTATGAGCTGTCGACAGTTGAAGTGGGCCGTCGACAGAAAGCTCTGAAACACAAAGACCTCAGTCTCTATAAAACACTATAGACGGCCCTTCTCTGGGCCTGTCGACAACTCTAATGAGCTGTCTGCGGGCAGAGATAAAAACACAAGTTCTTTCCTACACATATTTAAACCTTTTTAAATTCAAATAAATCTCAATAAATTCTGCAAAAATAAGTCCATGTCAATATATTAGAGTACAAATATGTGTGATCAAAAATCAACACATATTACAAACATGTGAACTTATTTTTGAGATAAAAAATTACATTTCTTGAAATAAAACATATTTTTTAAATACTAAACTTGTAAATAGAAAATCATGTTTTTTTAAAAACTCTCATAAATTTAAAAATAAGTTTCTCGAATATATTTAAAGCATCAATGTATATGAATGAAATCCAATACATATATAAACCAATGCAAACTTGTTTTTGATGAATTCCATTCATGAAACCAAAAACGTATACAACCGAAAATCAAATCTTTTATACTTGAAAGCCAATAATAAAACTTGTGTATGTGAGCTTGAGCAATCAAAACTAATCTATACTTTATAGAAGATCTAAACTCCAAACTCTAGATTTAAGTTTTTTGAAGATCTTCTTCTCCATGTAGACTTGATCCAAACTTGATTCTTCTAGATCTAGGCTCCTTTTGAGTACTCGATATGATCTTTATATTTGAGCTCTTGAATCAACATGTGATACCTTCAAAACTTTGACTTTGAATCTTTTGTTGAAACTAAACACCAACTAAGATCTTGATTGAATATCTGAAACTAATAAACACAAGATCATTAGTACTATAACTACATTAGTTATTATCACCAAAACTAGAATGATAGGCCTTTGGACTAACAACTCTCTATTTTAGATGATGACAAAACTCATGAAGTTATATATGCATGGATTAAAGATAAACTTTGTAAAATCTTCCCCTTAACATAGCATAAAATATATAGATACCAAATAAATTATGAATATAAAACATATATATGCAAAAACATATAGTCACATGCATATATAAACTCTAAATTTCTCTCCCCTTTTTGTCAATTCATCAACAAAAGGGTAAAGAAAAAATGATAAATGTATATGCAATATAAATCAATAAGAGAAAAGATGTTAAGTTAACTCCCCCGCATACATGCATTACATAAAGAAGGGATGACTAAGCCCTGACCCATATAAGCATAATATACAATGTATAGATGGAGATGTTAAACTTCTCCTATACAAGTGTACGATATAGAGAAGAGTTGTCAATCTCGTTTTATACAATACACTCATCATAAATTTATATATGGAGGAGACATTAAGTTAACCCTCCTTGTATATAGGCAAAACATATCAAAAATAAATATATGGTGCACGTTTATAGAAATCAAGACAATGAATACTTATTGTAAACAACCATATGCCAATTGAAATTGAAAATAATTTTGAAACCAAGATAGATACCAATTTGCAAAACAATCTTAATACCAATTGAAGGTTTAAATATGATACCAATTAAATAAAAAGTGAAAACTCACGATACTAATTTTGAAATTCTAAACAATTTTGAAAATAGATACAATTGTGATAGTTGATATCAATTGAAAATATGAGCTATTAAAATATTTTCTCGAAAAGTAGAGAATAAGATGCTAATTAAAATTTAAATCAAGAAAGTTCTTCTCTTTTTAAAGCAATCACAAAATCAATGCATAAGTTTTGAAAAGTGATATCAATAAAAAGTGATACCAAACTAAGATACCAAAAAAAATGAATACAAGTTTAGCATGAAATTAATTGAGCTATAGAAACATGAACGAACATTATTAAAACATGCACAATAAATCATATATATGCATGATACTAATGAAAATTAATACTATTTGAAATAATGAGGCATACATATATAGATAAATAAGAATGAGTATTCAACTCATTTAAATCACCAACTTACATGAATACGTCAAAGAAATAGTCATTTTGGTATACAATATATGATCACCCAACCAACCTCCCACTAAGGATGGCTTTTAAAAAATAATGATTTGAAAAATAGTTTGAAAACACCAAAAGAAAAAAAATGATCCAAAAATACATTTAAAAAATCATGTATAAATGCAAAAATCATCAAAAATAGGATATACAGATATAGCTAAATAAGAATTGAGTGCACAAAAGATATAAATTTAATTTTGTATAAAATCATGAGTGTATCTCAAAAGTTTTATAAGTATATCACAAGTTCTAATAAGATTGCATTAAAACGTATAATCAAAACATCCAAATAAGATATGCTAAAAAAAATCATTCAATCTAAAACATATAAAAACATAATATGAAGGATAGAGATAGTTATCAAACCGATAGAACTAACCTCCATTCTTCCAAGACAAGGTGGTCCTCCCACCTAAAGACCTTGATAGTGATGCATCCATTTATTTGTCCTTCAAGTCCAATATGTATCTTTAACGCCCTGTTCCCGCAGATACGGAGACGCTACTAAAATGTACATGTACAGGGCTAGAAAACCACGCATGTGTACGCAAAGCATCAGTACTGTACATGAATCAGAGTACAGAAGTATGTGATATTATACATTCTAACAGAAAAAATACAAGTACATAGTTATCACTTGGAGCGATTTAATATTACAACAATATTTCTTCACGAGAGGTGCAAAAGTAATATGTACAATATACAAAAGACTGGGGGATGCTTACGATTAGCAAAGTGGACGTCTCATGAGCAAACAAAAGATGGCAGGACAGAAAGGATCTAGACTGGTCGGAATGTTCGTCGAGGAAGGCTTGATCTTCTACAGTGGGCTCCACGTCGGTCCATACTTCGGGATCTGGACAAGCAGGTCCAAGGTTGTCATAAAATAACCCAACGAGTACATAAAATGAACCAGTAGCGTGCACAAGCAAACATACGTGTACATGATCATAGTGTCGTGTACTCAAGCCATGCAAGCATAAAACAACCATAATAAATAGTATAACACAGGATCCATATTAAGAGAAATTCTAACAAAAAATTATTTTATCACTATTAGTATTTGTTCGACCCGTATGTCTAGGTATCCCAGCGTCCTAGTATACATACATCCACATATCAGTAAGATGAGTTTGGTTAATGAAAACTGATGGGGATCAACGTATCATGTTCATAATGGGCCCCGTGCATACACGAGACAACGGCCTCAGGACATCCGGCACTGTATTCCGGACCGACCGCTAAGTCGTATGGGTCTTATTTGTTTGCCTTGGAAGGATAAAATTTGGACAGGGGTGCCAGTACACCCTACCGAAACACCTGGTGGCACTCAAGTATAATTGAAATTGTAGTTGCGCAACATAGAGCCATTATAAAGACCTATAAATTGATACCATCAGTTTCCACCATTCTGGTGTAAGTTGTCCATTTATTACAGTTTATATTCATGATAATCAGTTACAGGGATTAACGTGAATATAATAACAGGAGGAGCATGATACTGGTGTGTGATTTCAGAAGTATACTTGATATCAGTGTCAAGTCCCCAAAAAAAGGCAATAATCATGAGTCGGGTGTTGACATGTCGGTGTCAGGTGTCAAGTAATAACATGCCAAGTATCAGGTGTTAGATATCAGGTGACAAGTAATTAATAGGTCATGTTATATGATATCGAAAAATATATAATTAACATTTCAAACTCTTCACAACTATATTAAAATAATAAAAAAGCAGAATTACAACTACCCGCATAAACAAGCAGAGTTGAACAAGGCTGGGGCGAAGCTAGCGTACAGTGCTAGATGCCATCACGCTTGGTGTGATTACTGTTCACGGCGCAGCTAACGCACGTGTGTGGTGGCATGTAAAATGCCCCACATCACCAATGATGAAGCCATATTCATGGCGTAACTACACTCGAATGGAGTTAGCGGTAAAGCGCTGAGCACTAGACTCGTCTACCAGGCGGAGCATAAGAGAGACCCAGAGGGTCTAAGCGCACCCCCTTTCGGGGAGTGAGCATAAGAGAGACCATGAGGTCTATGAGTTCTGAGGGCTATAGGGCCAAGGGCCCAGGGCCAAATGGGTACCTACAGAAAATGTTAGTACCATATAAGCACACATATAAACAGGAGAAATAATAACGGGAGAACTGTAGATCGGTAAACCTCGCGGCAGGGCGACCACGAAACCTGAAGTATAAGACCGAAGTCTACTAGATAATCCAGCCCGAGGGCTTAGTAGGCGAAACCACTCCGCCAACACTAAACCTATAAGGGTGCAGGGAATGATGCCCATTGGGTAGTCTGGGAAGTGGTCTCTCGGGATAACACACTCAGAGGGGACGTTTGTCCCGAGGTCTTCACCTGCAACTTGTACCATTTTTAGTCCCACAAATACAATATCGTCTATACCATTACATGCATTTGTCCACAAAATACAGTAAATATAGCCCTAGGCACTTAGCCACATACATGCATACAGTCTAATACAAAACATGATACATGGTCAACAACCAACATCACACGCTCAAATACATAATATGTTTCACAAACCCAAAGTCCAAGAGTACTTGCCTAAAATCACACAACACTGGAAAAAAATCTAAAAATCCATGAACAGGTGCATGTTCGCCGGGGAAGAAGAGAGAGAAAGAGATAGAGAGAAGAAGAGAGAATAGGGATGGAGGGAAAGAAAGAAAAGAGAAAGGGAAAGAAGGAAAAAAAAGAAGAAAAGGAGAGAGGGGGAGAGCTCAGCTAGGCTGGACAGGAGGGTCGCCGCCAGTGGCGCGACCAGGTGGGCCTCGGCGGTCAGTGCTAGCGCCGCGGTAGAGGAGGGAGAGAGTAGTGGATTGGGATGGTGGTGGTGTTGGTGGTGAAGGTGGTGTAAATGGTGGCAGTGGGTGGTTGTGGGTGGAGAGAAAGAGATAGAGGAGGGAAGATTGAGGTGGTGGTGGTGGTGGGTTTGGGAGAAATTGGTAAAGGTGGTGGTGGGTCAAGAGAAAGAGATGAAGGAGGGAAGATTGAGGTGTGGTGGTGGGTTTGGGAGAAATTGGTGAGGTGGTAATGGATTTGGTGAAAGGAGGAGAGAGAGGGGGTTTAGAGGGGTGGCGCCAAGGCTTGGCATGCGCGATGGTCGCCGGGGAGGATTACGTCGACGGGGGTTATTAAGGGGAGGAAGCAGAAGAGGGTTGGTGGGTGAGAGTGGGGGAGAGATTGAGAGAGTGATTGAGTGAGTGAGATTGAGAGAAAGAGAGAAAGAGTGAGAGAAAAATAAAAGAGAGAGGAAGGGGAAATACAAGTGGAGGTAAGAGGGATGTCGAAAGAGAATGGGAGAGATGGAGAGCAGGTGGGAAGAAAGAGAAAAAGAAAAGAAAAGAAAAGAAAAGAAAAGAAAATGAACGAAAAGAAAAGAAAAAATGGAATAAATAAATAAATATATATATTTAAAATATAAAATTAGTAGAGTAAAATGGGTAGATTAAGTAGGAGAGTGGAGAAGAAAAAAGTAAGGAAAGAAAAGAAGGGGTCAATAATATTATTATTTAAATCGGATAAAATTTAACTAACCCAAAAAGGTTCTAAAAAATTCTATAAAATAAGAAATATTATTCTGAGAAATAATGTGTAATTATATTTAAGAAATTTAATCTGATTTTCAAATTAAAAATCATGGAATCAACCGGTGATACGAGTCGACACCAAAATCGGTCAAATTTTGATTAATTCAGAAAAATCTTAAAAAATACGTTAAAGTAGAAAATATGTTCCTAAGAAACAATGTGAAAATAAATTTCAGAATTCAACTCTGTTTAAAAACTAAAAATTCGAGAATCGATCGGCAGCACCAATCAGTATTAATTTTAAAAAATTTTATAGAATAATTCAGAAAAATTTCAGAAAATCATGAAAAATCTAAAATATTGAAAAACAGTATTTGAAACAGAAATTGGTCAAATCTAAATATCAGAGAGGTTAAATCATGTGATACACTGGTATCGAGTCCCTGAATCAGACTAGGGCTGACTCTAAGCCTAAAAGTTCAGATTTGATACCAAATAATAATATAAATGATTCACAAACATAAAAATAAATATGGAGAAAAATAGAAAAATATAGGCAAAAAATCGAGACACGTATTTGGCTGCGTATCTCAGGATCAGGGTGTTACAATCTATCCACCTTATAAAAATTCCTTCCTCGAGGTGGTTATGGAAACAAGGGTTGACAAGATATGAGAAAAGGATTCAGGTGAAAAGTTACCAACTCAAGGCTCGAAAAGTTTCGGGTAACGATCACAGATGACATCTTCTCGCTCCCAAGTTGCTTCTCTTGAACTGTAACGCTCCGATTCCATGGGTACAGAGACGTTATTGCGACGTATATACGTAGGTAAGAAATGCCCTCACATATATATGCTAAGCATCAGTACAGGAAAGAATCAGAGTACAGAAGCATGAAAGTAATATACATTCAATACAACATTACAAGTAAATAGTTATCACAGAGTGTAATCTAATATTACAGTAATATCACATTACCAGGAAATTTAAAAGTAAGATTTACAATATGAAAATTACAAAAGTTTGCTCATGAGCTATAAGGAGATGCTACTAGCCAACCAAGGGGAGGCAAAAGAGGGGACTGAAGCTACAGCTGGTCTGCCTGCTCCGCAAAATAAGCTTGGTCCTCAGCAGAAGGATCTATGTCTGTTTAAGCTTTGAGATCTAGACATGAAGGTCCAAGGGAGTCAAAAAGCTACCCAACAAGTGGTAAGATGAGTGCCAAGTTGCGTGCAGGAACATACACACATGTATCGATAAATCTTAATCATAAGCATGCATTGAAAATCATGTTGTGAGCATAGGCATACATGAGCAGGCAAGGAGGCGGTAAGTAAAGCAAATAAGATAATACCAGTTACTCTTAAGTAATATAAAATTGATAAAACTGATAAAATCGAATACGAGTAAAACTAATCATATAAGCTTAGATCACGGCTCTATGAGACTAGTACGTTGAATGAATAATCCAAACAAGAAAACCCTCACCTATATACCTTTATCCCATGTCACTGAAATCCGAGCGTATTGCATAAAAATAGCATGATAAATTGTATATTAGCATCTTATTATAATTGGGACTGTTTAAATTATAGGTTTTAGTATGCGTCTCATTCCACATACTTTCACTTACAATTTATAAAGCCAGTTATTTGAAAACTGAAAAATTTTGACGAACCATATTCAGAATGGATCATGTACATGCCTGGATAACGATCCAGGAGTATCCGGTGATGAGCCTGAATATATCACTAGATATCGGGACTTATTGTATGCCCGAACAGGAGTAAGGTATCACAGATTACATAGAAATAGGCCTAGGGCTTGTGCATTTCTAGCAGAAAAATAAGAGGGGTAGGGGTGCCAGTGCATCCCACGAAATCCCTGGTGGCTGTCAGATGATCTCTCAAGAATATGGCCACGCATGACACGATATGACCACCTTAAACATGAAACTAATCAGGGCACATCAGTTTCCCCCAAACCCGGTGCAAGTTATCTTATTTATGATTTCATTATGAAATTATCAGATGACGGGAATGAGTAAGAGTATGTCAGGAGTATCAAGAGTACATGTATACTAGAATATACGATTATATCAGGATATCAGGTCATCATTCTCGTAAGTGATAATTAAAAGAGTTAAGAGTTAAGCATGGTAGGTGTTCGGTGATAACACATCAGATGTCAAGTGATACAGGCAGGTGTCAAGTGATAGCATGCAGATGTCAGGTAATAGTAATAGTACGGCAAGTGTTAGCATATCAAGAGAAAACATATCAAGTGATAGCAAACAGCTAAGCACAATCAAGTGGAGCTTAAGCAAGGTTGGAACGAAGCTAACGTACTACACTAGAAACCATCCGTTCAACGTGATTATTGCTCGTGGTACGGCTAAACACGTGTGTGGTGGCGGACGAACCGCTCCGCATCACCCATGACAAAGTTGTACTCACGGTATAATTACGCTCGGATGGAGTTAGCGATAAAGTGTTGTGCGCTAGGTTCGCCTAACCAGGCGGAGCTAAAAGACCTGATGGTCTGAATACACTCCCTCTATTGAGGAAGTGGGTGAAAACGCATAAGGGTTAAAGGGCCAGAAGGTCGAGTACGTACCTACAAGGATGTTAGTACCACACAATTATGTATATAAACAAGTAGTAACTAGACCATCCATATAGCGTGTGAAGCCCGAAATCTGTGTGTAAGCCCGATGGGCTAAAGTAAGCCTAGGGTCTAAGCAAACTCCTGCTAGCTACCACAAAACCATAAGGGTGCAAGGCCTAAAACCTATTGGGTAGCCATCCCGAGAGTGACAGAAGCCCCTAAGGCTATACAAGGGTACATGCATGGTTAGTACTAGCACATGCCCAATATAATATTGTTTACACTATTACAAGCATTCAAACATAGGATACAACACATGTCACTGATACACACATACAACCCGGTATAAATACACAAGATCACATATACTAGTACAACAAAAACCCAAATACAATATATGCTCGATGATACGAGGGAAAACACTCGCCTAAAATATAAATATCGAGAAAAATGTTGGGGACTCCGGGTGCTACGCGCGCGCAAATACTCGGGTGAGAAAAACCATGAGTGAGAGGTAGAAGAGAGGCTTGGCCCCTTGAGAGGTTCGCCGGCCCTAGGGGTGTGCCGACCGCGAGGTTGACCAAGGAGAAGGTTGGCCTAGGGGAGAGAGAAGAGGGAGAGTAGGAGAGGGTGGTGGTGTTGGCACTTGTAGTACTTGGTGGAGATGGTGGAGTTGGATTTTGATGGAGAAGGAAAAAGAGAAATGAAGGAGGTGGTGGTGATGGTGATGTTGAAGGTTGAAGTGGTGGTGAAGGGGGTGTTGTTATGGTGATAAGAGTGAAGATGGAGATGATGGAGAGGGAAGTATAGGAGGTGGTGGTGAAAGAGGAGTTGTGATGGTGGTGGAATTGATGTTAGAGTTGATGGTGAAGTTGTCACCGGAGTGGTCGCCGGAGTGGTCATCGGAGATATCCCCGGAGAGGAGGTGGCCAACCCCAATCCTGGGGTAGTGGCTGGCCTAGAAGGAGAGTGGTGGAGGTGGTTTTTTATAGAGGGTTTGGGTGGTGGTTGTTTTTGGAGATGGAGATGGAGATTGTTTTGGATGATGGAGTTTTGATGGTTATCGTGAAATGGGAGGAGAAGGAGGAGGAAGAAGATAATGGTAGGGAATTGTTGGAATTGTAGTTGTTGTGGAGTTGAAGGAGAAAGTAGTAGTTTAGGGTTTTGATGGAGAAAGGAAGGTTAAAGGAGAAGATAATGGTGTTTGTTTGGAGTTTGGTGTTAAAGGAAAAGGAGAAGAAAAAGAAGTTAGGTTTTTTGTGAAATGGAGAGGTGTAAAGTGGCTTAGGCCGTCCTTAGTGATTGAAGAGGGGTGATGAGTGAATTGGAATATTTTGGAGGAGATATTTTGTATGGAAGGATGCAGAATGTTGGAGAAGTGTTTGGAAGTTGGAAAGAAAAAAGGAAAAAAGGAAACAGAAAGGGAAAAAATGTAATTAGAAGGGAAAAAAAGAAATAATTAGAATGGTGAAATCTCTGGGTTCGACAGCGGATGCGAAAAATTTTCGAAAAAATACCGAAAATGTTCAAAAATCAAGTATCTCAGAAAGATCCCCAAAAAATCTCAAAAATAAAGAATATTATACTGAGGATCATGGTGAAATCAAATTCAAGAAAATCAATCTCCTTTTCAAATTAAAATTCTAAAATCAGTCATTAATACTAGTCAACACCGAATCCGATCGGATTTTGATAAATTCAGAAAAATTTTAAAAAATATATTATGATAGTAAATATTATTCTAAGGAATTATTTGAACGCGATTTCTAGAAATTCAACTCCATTTGAAATTTAGAAATCCAAGAATCAATCGGCGGTGGCCATCAATCCCGATTTTGGAGATTTTATTAAAACAATTCTAAATAATTTTGAAAAATCATGAAAATTCTAAATTATTGAAAAACAGTGTTTGAAACTGAAATCGATCAAATCTGACTAGCAGAAGGTCAAATTGATCAGTATACTGGGATCAGCTCACGGTTCAAATTATGGTTGACTCTAAGTCTAAGAATCTGGATCCGAGACCAAAAAATAACATAAATAATCATAATGAAAATAAATACTGAAAGATAAATCGAAAAATATGATCAAAAAATTAGAACGCATATCGAAGTACGTATTTCGGGAACCGGGTGTTACATTCTACCTAACTAACAAAAATTTCGTCCTTGAAGTTTCTATAAGAAAGGAGATGAACACGAGAGGGACTAGGATCAACAATGATAACATGATAAAGTGGAAAAAATAAGAAAGGTTACCAACTCAGGACGCAAAAGATTTGGGGTAGCCGCCACAGTGACATTCTCAAGGTTCTTGTTTCGAGTATTGGGCTCCACATTCTGCCACTACTTCATCTGACTCCTCGTCTTCTCCTGTTGACAAATTGTAGACTTGGCCTCTTCCAGCTCTTGTCCCCCTCTGTGACTGATCATGCTGCTGGGGCAGGAATTGAGCTCTTCTGCCAATGGATTCTGGGTTCTTTCTCAGCGGTGGGGCTAGAAATCCTGGGAGTGCTGCTCGTGCTGGTGGTGTTAGATAGGTCCTCTTGAACGGACAATCACCTATCGAGTAATTGCCGGATCAGCATACCAAACACAACCCATTAGCATTTCGACAATTGCATTGGATGTGTCCAGGCTTCAGGCAATACTCACATACGGTCTGCTGAAGGGGAAGTCAGAATGGTTGCTTGACTATCGGGCCATTGGTAGGTCTGGTTGAGTCTTCTTCATTCATCAACTGAAAGGATCTCTTTACTGGCTTATTCTTCACCTGGTTCTTGCTCTTTTTCTCTAGTCCTTGTTCTACTTCATGAGCAATGGAGAGAATCTGAGAATACATCTTCAGCTATTAAGGAATAAGAAACATATGGATGTTCATCTTCAGCCCTTGCTGAAATCTGTTAGCCCGTTTCATTTCGTCTGTCACCATATAGGTGCAAACCTGCTGAGCCTCAAAAATTTGGTAGCATATTCATCCACAGACCAGTTTTGCTGTTGTAGCTGGATAAATTGTTCTTCCATTTCCTTCTGAGCTGTTGCAAGGAAGAATCTCTCGTAGAAACCCTTCAAGAACTGGTCCCAGGTGATGGGTTACTCCAGTGTTGCTTCTTTCGCCAACCACCATGTTCTAGCCACATCCTTCAATTGTATCTAGGCCACTTTCACCTAGTTCTCGTTAAGGACTCGGGCTGCTTTCAAAAGATCTTCATGTCTACCAGACACTGTTCTGCATCAAGGGGCTTTTCTATGCCCAAAAAGATTTCTTGCTGGAGTCTCTTGAAATCTGACACGCTACCTGGCGTCTGCTCCCGGGGTGCAACCAACAATCCTTGACGTAGAAGCTCTGTCTGCTGCTGTTAACTCTGTATCATCCCTTTAAGGACACTCATCATATTATCATTCTCTCTGCTGGGACTATTATGTGTTCCCTGTTTTTCCATATCTGAGTTGGTTGAAGGGATAACATGAAGAAGATGGAAGGTAAAAGATAGAAGGGTTTCAGGATTCAAGAAATGGATTGGAAGGAAAAAACAGATAACATCGCACTTGCGATTGGAATGTATAGACATGACTCATGCACCCCCGTTGCAAATTAATCCTCCATTAATTTGCTATCGGACATACTGAAGAAGTGAGAGCGTAGGCTTTGATACCTCTTGTAATGCCCCAATCCTACGGGTATAGAGATGTTACTGTGAAGTATATATGTAGGTCGAAAATAACCTCACATATATATGCTAAGCATCAGTACAAGTAAGAATCAGAATGCTGAAGTATGAAAGTAATACACATTCTATTACAACAGTATAAGTACATAGTTATCATAGAGTGTGATCTAATATTACAGTAATATTACATCACTAGGAAATATAAAAGTAAGATTTATGTTGATTGATTCTGACCTGCACAGAAAAATACGGACTTTTAGGAACATTGCTAGGTCCTCAATTCTACTGTGCAGCCTAGGACTAACGGATCGTGATCCACAGGGAGAGACAACGATGGAAGCGTTATGTAAGTTTTTTATTTTAATTTATCAAAACTAGTTAATACTTATCTTCTCATTTTATAAAAAGAAAATAAAACTGTTAAGCGAATTTAAGAAGAAGATGGTAGAAGAAGAGTTGGTAGTGGTGTTGTTCTAATTATAAAAGAAAAAGAAACAAAAAGAGATAAAGAAAAGTGTTGATGCAAAAATCAAAAATAAAAAAATAAAAGAAGAATATTTACCTCTACTGGTTGAATCATAACAAAAATTTACCTTAACATGAAGTAAAGTGAAGTAATAGAAAAGAATAAAGAAAAGAAAGGCTTCGGCGAGATCGAGCATAATGAAGAAAAGTATACCTCCATTAATTGTCACCTTTAATATAAACTTCTTAAAGAAAAGATTATAATAGTGTCATTATATAATAACTCTTCCTCTCTTTTGATCATGTAACTCTCTCTAGCCTAAAAATAAAATAAAAAATAAAAATTATATTGAAGAAGAAAAGAAAACCTAAACTAAATCTCTCTCTGGAGTGGTGCCCTTTCTGCCTTCGAGGTATGAGAGTATTTATAGGAAAAAATCAGAGGGATAGGAAGCATATGAAGATAGGAAGAGCTGACTATTTCTAAATTTGAATCCTTCTCTTATCTCCAAACTTGATTTGATTTATCCAAAAATGTTTTATAAAAATTCAATTCTGATCTGCAGCTTGTTATCGTGTTGATTGCTAAATATGACTTATTAGATGATAGAATTAGAAATAATAATCAACCTAAGAATTGTAGCCCTTTAAGACTTTCTAGAGCATCTTGAATCATCATATTTGAGTTTTGGTAGAGAAAATTATGATTGAAATACTAAACTCTATCTAGTCTGAATCTGAATCAAAATTGCTTCATCTCATCCGTTGATGTTCTCTCTATCTATTTATCCTCTTGGATTTTCAATTTATCTTCTAGAATTGATAAGATATTCATTTATCTTCAGCGAAACAGTAGGGTCTTCAAACAATCTATTTTTCCCTTGAAATGAGATGATATTATCTTATCTAATATATACAACTTTCAGATAATATAGCTTCTATAACCTTTGCATTTGAATCGATCCTCTTTGATTTGAACTTTTGATTAAATTGGATAAATCTGTCAATTTCTCTCTTTTCTTCCTTAATTACCCTACACGCCACTGGATATGAAAATACATTAATAGCAGAGTTTTATTTAAATATAAATGCAAAAATATGATATATATGATATGCAAATATGTAATGCACGTGTGTGATCACACACCCCACACTTATCTTCTGCTCGTCCTTGAGCAAAACAAAGAGAAAAGAAAAAACTAAACTGATTTAACCAAACTCACTTTTGTAGGAATCACGGTTGCACTTAGCACGTGCAACAAGCTGTTAAATCTCTAGGTTACCCCCAGGAGGACAAGTTTTGTCTCGTGAGGATTTTCAATGGATTACACCCACAAAATTTATAAAGAAAAAGAAATAAAATGTTAGTATTTTCGAAAATGCATTTTGAAGGAAAAAATATTTGAAGTATTAATGTAAAAATTCAAGTAATCTATAAGTGATATGATTATCAAAATTTAGTCATCGAAACTTATTTTCAATCAAGATAAGGATTAAAATTATATTTCTCATCTAATCCATTATTTAGCATAAGTCATTGCACCTTGTGACCGTGAAAGTTTGAATCAGGATTCTTCAGCTTTAACTCTTATGCCCTTTTTTATTTTTATTTTTATTTTTTTCATTTATGGCGGTAATATCTCTTAACTCTATTAGGCTTTCTAATTCGCCCATGTAACAAGCCTTATTCGGTGACTCCCAAACCGGACGATTTTAGGTCACCGGGTGAGAAAACATCCCAAGGACTTAGGACTCGAGCAAATAAGGCCTCAAAAGTAAGAATTTTATTTGATGATATGAACCACTTTTAGGCGTGAATACTTATGCTTTATGAGGCATAAATACCCAGCTTAATTAGAGAATTTCTTATAATAATTTTTTTCTGTTTTTTATCTGGCATAAGAATCATAGTTTTTGAATCCTAAGTGTGCAAGCGTATAAAGTGTGCATATCTTATCAAGGTGAAAATCAATTACTTTTTCAATTTTTCTTCCTAACTACAAAATCAAACAAATAATTTTATTTTGACCAAGTCTAAGACTAATTATGATCCTCTTATTTCTTAAAATTAACTTAATTTCTTATAAAAATAAGTCAAAAGTGTTATTTTCTTTTTCAAAAAGTTTTTAAAGAAGATTTTTTTTAATTAGTAAAGATAGTTGTGAGTAAACCCTCCCCTGACCTAACTCATGCATTGTCCTTAATGTATGAATGAAATGCAATAATACATGAAAAAGGAGAAAGGGAAGGAAAATAGTCACCTCAAGGTGGTGGTTTTGGTGGTGATCTCATTGGGCCAATTGTTTCTGTCCAATCCAGATATTGTGAATTTTCATGGAACCCACCTCTCATAACTTCTTTCCTATTAACATTTTATTCTCCCTAATTTTAATAGGATCATTAAAGATCCTAACATGAAATTTTTTTCTAGTTATATGACCAATCTTGGGATATCATCACAGAGTCATATGATCTAAACTTTGGTCCAACAATGGAATGTGATTTTGTGAAATGAATGATTTGAGCTCAACAATGAAAAGAATAAGAACCGATACTAACTCGAGAATAAAACTCAAATCAAGTTTAGGTACGAGGGTCGAAGTTGGTTCATGAGTTTGGTCCAAATCATAGAATTCAAGTTCACATTCATTTCTCAACAATGGAATGTGACTATCCAAAATAAGTGGTTCATGTTCAAGCTTTATAGGAATAAGAATCGGTATTGACTTCAGAATTGGGTCCAAATCGGGTAAGAGTCAGTATAGATTCAAAAAGTTAAAGTTAATCACAACATTGAAAATCAGCGTCACATTCACCTTCAAATTTAATCTAACTGAAATGAAAACTTGTCAATTTGTCAATGGGTTGATATTGGTCAAGTTCAAAATTATATGGTGAAATCGAATCTTGGTTAAAATCTCTAAGATACCATGATTCTTCATCAATATGGCTAGGAGAATCAAAAATGGTCAAAAATGTGTTATGTAGAGTTTTCTCATTCTTATCATTAATTGTGTTGACCAAATGACTCACTTTTACTTTTAGCCTATTGAGAGGTTGGAGACAATCCATTTGGGATTGAATAATATTATTTTGGAACTGAACCATGAATTTCATACTCTTTTCTAAGTCAACATGTTCTTGTTGTGGTTGGTCTTGAAAATTAGAGTAAGAATTTTAAATTTGGGAATAGTTTGGGTGAATTAAGTCGGCTATGATTTGTACTTGTCGTGTAGACTCAATGAAGGCTTCAAAAATCTTTTCTAAAGAAGATTTTTCTTCTATAGGTTTGTCTTGGTATGGAGTATATGAAGCTGTTTGTTGGTAAGGTTGTAGATAGTAAGACTCAGGGAGTTGTATCCCCACTGATTTGGTGAAGAGTAGTGATGATTGTCCTATTCTTGTTCATAATACTGAGATTGGGGCATATATTAATTCGGATAAGACCATCTATCATACTTGGCTGGTTAGAATTATGTAATGCCGGGTTGGTAATATCCTAATTGAAAGATATTAGGGTAAAATATGGATTTAAGTTATAATTAGAATAATTATAATTATAATCCATTTTCACAAGATCAAACAAAAATAAAACAAATAACAAACAAGAAAATAAAGAAAAATCTAGCATATGTTAGGGTAGAGCTTAGACCAAGATGACTCCTAACTATTGATTATCCGCATAAGGTATATTACAGAACCTGACCACAAGTTAATCGGCCAGGTAGGGGCAAGATTGGTGGGAGGTATCCGTGCCTAAGCAACGAACCTAATTATGTCAAACTACCAGCCTTCGGGGTTTCGCCCCTCAATCCCCAACCTTCGACACCGATTTGGCAAGAGTCAACTTCAACAACTTTCTCTTAGGAAAATCCCTCTTCGAGTCTGAGATGTCCATCCATAAGGCCAACGGCTACTCAATTTTATGTTGGGCTGAGTTAGTAAGTGAGGAGATGATTTTTGGGCTAAGGAAGGGTAATGACTTCCCCCCTTATCTTGTTTAAGGATATGCCCTTAAATCGTTTTAGTGCTCATGTGCAAGTATACAACAAAATAACACTCAAGCAATATAACATGCAAGTGTGTTTCCTGAGCTATATGTAATGCAGACGTATCTTTTCTCCTGCACTCTTCAATAGTAATGTAAGGAAATGAAATAGACAGCTGCCATAAGATGTAAGAGTCTAAATATTTTTTTAGCATTTACAAAACAACAAGTTACTGTTGATTGAAACATGTACAATGAGTTAAACAGGTAAACTAATAACTGTAGAGATTTAAATCTCAGAAAATCGAGCAATCTGTTAGAAACTATATTTAGTAGTTCACCCTAGTTGTGGGCTCTGATGCTTTGCCTTCTTGAGTAAAGGCACAGAGTAACAATGTGTCCACTGTAGCTCCTAGTTTTATGTAATTAGCCCCTGTATATTAAAACAAAGAAGAAAAAGAGTTAAATTGTTAAAGTAAATTAAGAAGAAAGAAAACGTATCGTCCCTCCCCGGCAACAGCGCCAAAATTTGTTGATCGATTCTGACCTGCAAAAAAAAAATACGGACTTTTAGGAACAATACTTGGTGCTCGATTCCACCGTGTAGCTTAAAGCTAAGGGGTCGTGATCCACAGGGAGGGACAACGATGGAAGCGTTATGTAAGTTTCTTCTTTTAATTTATCAAAACTAGTTAATACTTATCTTCTCAGTTTATAAAAAAAATAAAAATATTAAGTTAAGTTAAGAAGAAGATGATAAAAGAAGAGATGGTAGTAGTGTTGTTGTTTTAATTATAAAAGAAAAAGAAATAAAAGAAAAGTATTGATGCAAAAATCAGAAATAAAAAGAAATAAAAGAAGAATATTTACCTCTACTGTTTGAATCACAATGAAAATTTACCTTAACATGAAGTAAAGCGAAGTAATATAAAAGAATAAAGGAAAGTAAGGTTTCAACGAGATCGAGCACAATAAAGAAAAGTCAGAAACCTTCATTGATTGTCACTTTCAATATAAGCTTCTTGAAGAAAAGATTACAACAGTGTCACTCTATAATAACTCTTCCTCTTTTTTGATCATATAACTCTCTCTAGCCTAAAAATAAAATAAAAAAATAAAAATTACATTGAAGAAGAAAAGAAAACCTAAACTAAATCTCTCTCTAGAGTGGTGCCCTTTCTGCCTTCAATATATGAGGGTATTTATAGGAGAAAATCATAGGGATAGGAAGTGTATGAAGATAGAGGGAGCTGACTATTTCTGAATTTGAATCCTCCCCCTATCTCCAACCTTGATTTGATTTATCCAAAATTTTATGTGAAAATTTAATTCTGATCTGCAGCTTGTTATCATTTTGATTGCTGAATATGACTTATTAAACGATAGAATTAAAAACTATGATCAACATAAAAATTATATCCCTTTATATCTTCTTTCTAGAGCTTCTTGAATCATCAGATTTGAGTTTCGGTAGCAAAAGTTATGATTAAAATGCTAAACTGTATCCAGTCTGAATCTGAATTTAAATTACTTCATCTCATCCGTTGATCTTTTCTCTATCCATTTATCCTCTTAGATTTTCAATTTGTCTTCTAGAATTGATAAGATATTCATTTATCTTCAGCAAAATAGATAGGGTCTTCAAACAGTCTGTTTTCCCCTTGAAATGAGATGATATTATCTTATCTGATATATTCTGTTTTCAGATAAAATAGTTTCTATAACCTTTGGATTTGAATCGATCCGCTTTGATTTGAACTTTTGATTAAATTGGATAAATCTGTCAATCTCTCTCTTTTATTTTTTAATTATCCTACACTCCACTGGACAAAATAGATTAATAGCAGAGTTTTATTTAAATATATATGCAGAAATGTGACACATATGACATGAAAGCATGTAATGCACGTGTGTGATCAATTTACAATATGAACATAACAAAAGTTTGCTCACGAGCTATAAGGAGATGCCACTAGCCAACAAGAGGGAGGCAAAAGAGGTCACTGGAGCTGCGGGTCTGCCTACTCCGCAAAGAAAACTTGATCCTCAGCAGGAGGATTCATGTCTGTCCAAACTCTAAGATGTGGACATGAGGTACAAGGGAGTCAGAAAGCTATGCAACGAGTGGTTAGATGAGTGCCAAGTGGCGTACAGGGACAAGCATAAATGTGTCGATAAATCTGATTCATAAGCATGCCTTGAAAATCATGTCGTGAGCATAGACATATAGGAGCAGGTAAGGAGGCGATAAGTAAAGTAGATAAGGCAACACCTGTTATCTCCTAATTAATATAAAATCGATAAAACTCATAAAATCGAATAAAACTGCATACGAACAAAACCAATCGTACAAGCTTAGGTCACGGTTCCATGAGACTAGTACGTCGAAGGAATAATCTAAATAAGAAAATCCTCAATTATATACCTTTATCCCATGTCACCGAAATCCGAGCGTATACTACCCAAGTTGCAAAACAATTTAACGAATTGTATATTAGCATCTTATTATAATTAGAGTTGTGTAAGTTGTAGGTTTTAGTATGCGTCCCATTCCACATACTTCTACTTACATCTTATAAAGCCAGTTATTTGAAAACTGATGAAGTTTTACTAACCATGTTTGGAAGCCCGTACATGCCCAGGACAACGGTCCAAGAGTGTCCAGTGTTGAGCCAGAATGTACCGCTAAGTACCGAAAATTATTGTACGACCGAACAGGAGTAGGGTATCACAAATCCCAGAGAAATAGCCCTAGAGCTTGTGCATACCCAGCAAAAAAAACAGGAGGGGTAGGGGCCAGTACACTCCACAGAATCCCTAGTGGCTGCCAGGTGATCCCTCAAGAATTTGGCCACACGAAACACGATATGTCCACCATAAGCATGGAACTAATCAGGGTCCACTAGTTTCCACAAACCCGGTACAAGTTGTCTTATTTATGATTTCATTATAAAATTATCGGAAGATGGGAATGAGCAAGAGTATGTCAGGAGTATCAAGACTACATGTGTACTGGAATATATGATTATATCAGGATATCAAGTCATCGTTCCCGTAAGTGATAATTAAAAAAGTTAAGAGTTAAGCATGGTAGGTGTTCGGTGATAACACATCAGATATCAAGTGATACATGCAGGTGTCCAGTGATAGCATGTAAAAGTCAGGTAATAGTACGGCAAGTGTTAGCACATCATGAGAAAACATGTCAAGTGATAGAGTAACAGCTAAGCATAATCAAGCGGAGCTTAAGAAAGGCTGGTGCGAAGCTAACATACAGCACTAGACACCATCACATTTGGCGTGATTACTGCTCGTGGTACGGCTAATGTACGTGTGTGGTGGCGAGCGAACCGCTTCACATCACCCCTCACAAAGCTGTACTTACGGCATAACTATGATCGGAAGGAGTTAGCGATAAAGCGCTATGTGCTAGGCTCGCCTACTAGGCAAAGCTAAAAGACCTGACGGTCTGAATGTAAGTGGGTGAAAGCCAATAAGGGCTGAAAGGCCAGAAGGCTAAGCAGGTACCTGCAGGAATATTAGTACCATATAATCATGCATATAAACAGGTAGTAACTAGACCATCCGTATAGTATGTGAAGCCCGAAGGCTGTATGTAAGCCCGAAGAGCTGAAAGTAAGCCCGGGGTTTAAGCGCACTCCTGGTAGCTACCACGAAACCCATAAGGGTGCAAAGCCTAAAACCTATTGAGTAGCCATCCCAAAAGTGGGTAAAAGTCTCGAAGGCTATACAAGGGTACCTGCATGGTTAGGACTAGCACATGCACAATATAATATCATCTACACTATTATAAGCAGTCGAACACAAGATACAGCACATGTCACCGGTACACACATAAAATATACAAATACACATGACCACATATATAAATACAACACAAACTCAAATACAATACAAGCTCGACGATGCGAGGAATAACACTCGCCTATAATACAAATCTTGAGGAAAACATTGGGGACTCTGGGATGCTACGCACGCGCGAACGCTCGAGCGAGAAAAACTACAAAGTGAGAGGTGGAGGAGGGGTTTGGCCCCTTGGGAGGTGCGCTGGCCCTAGGGGGTGCACCAGCCTCTAGGTTGGCCAAGGAGGTGGCCGACCTAGGGGAGAGAGAAGAGGGAAAGTAGGAGAGGGTGGTGGTGTTGGTGCTTGTAGTACTTGGTGAAGATGGTGGAGTTGGATTTTGATGGAGAAGGAAAAAGAGAAGTGAAGGACGTGGTGATGATGGTGATATTGAAGGTTGAATTGGTGGTGAAGGGGGTGTTGTTGTGGTGATAAGAGTGAAGATGGAAGTGACGGAGAAGGAAGTATAAGAGGTGGTAGTAAAGAAGGAGTTGTGATGGTGGTGGAATTGATGTTGGAGTTGATGGTGAAGTTATCGCCGGAGTGGTCGCCGAAGATGTCGCCGGAGAGAAGGTGGCCGACCCCAAGCTAGGGTAATGGCCGGTCTAGGAGAAGAGTGGTGGAGGTGGCTTTTATGAAGGTTTTTTTAGGTGGTGGTTGTTTTTGGAGATGGAGATGGAGATTGTTTTGGATGGTGGAGTTTTGATGGTTATCGTGAGATGGGAGGAAAAGGAGGAGGAAGAAGATGATGGTGGGAGAAGGCTAGATCCGTGACATTCTTTGTGGATCCACAGCAATCTTAGAAGACCTGGGGAGCATTTGCTCTCCCTATCTGTATACTCCTCTCCCCAGTCCATTTTGATTATGAATACTGCACATGTTGAAGAAGAACGGGCACCACATTACAGAGAGAGATCCTAAGCTAGTTTTTGCTCTAGGTTAATTTAGGTTTTATTTTTCTTTTTAAAAGTGATTTTACTTACTTTATAGCTTAGATTAAAGAGAGTTTTATGAATAAAAAGAGGGGAAGAATTGTGTTTAAAGTGACACTAAATGTAATTTTCTTTAAAGAGAGTTGTATATTAAGAGTGACAGTCAATATAACTTTCTCACTTTTCTTCATTATTACTCAGCTTAGTTGATCGCTACTTCTATGTTATTTCTTTTGCTTATTGTGCTTTACTTCATTCCAAGGTACGTCAATCGACCTAAGAGGTAAGTATACTTTTAAATTTTTTCTTTTTTTTTTGTTAATTTGT
Organism: Agave tequilana; assembly: GCA_038442645.1. NCBI lineage: Eukaryota > Viridiplantae > Streptophyta > Magnoliopsida > Asparagales > Asparagaceae > Agave > Agave tequilana. Next base: position 162,326 of record JAVJIF010008280.1, on the reverse strand, counting down.
AGTTTTAAAAATGACTTTAAAAACCAATGATTTTCTTCTTCTCTATTATTTTCATTCTTTCTTTTTAAGATAGTTCTTCTTTCAACTAAAACGCCCACACCATCTTCTATCTTTCACTTTCTTTTTAACTTAATCTAGTTTCCTTTTCTTTTCTTTTCAAAAACAAAGACGAACCTTTAACCAGTTTTAGTAACTTAAAAGAATACCGAATATGATTCTATCGCTTTCCCTCCTTGTGGATCATGACCCGCAAAGTCACTTACTATAGCGGTAGCATTGAGTAATCTTACACTTCTTAATCTTTAATCTAAACTTCTATTTTTTGTGTGCAGGTTTTTCTCAATCAAATTTTGGCGTCATTGCTGGGGAGGGGACGGGAAAGTTCTTTTTAGATTTACTAACAGTTAAACCTTCTTTTCTGTTTTTATGTACTGGGGATGATTTCAAGAAAACGAGAACTACAGAATGCATATAAGTGTCTCTAGACTCTGCTTTTAAAAGCAAATCCCAGAAGACCTCAGTATTGGCGTGCAAACGCGGAAAAAGCCATGTTTTCGCGATAAACTTAGTTGATTACTCACCCTACTTTGTTGCAGGGTAACAGAAATTTAATTATCTAGCTTCTGCATGTTTTAGTTTCTCTATTTGATATACTTTGCACGCTGTTTCTAATCCAACAATAACTTGTTGCTTGTTAATGTTAAAAACAGTTTAAACTTTGCGTTTGGTGCACATGTCTAATTACGTTTACATTTACATTGCTGTTAAAGAGTGCTAGAGACAAGGTATGTGTGCATTGCATGTAGCATAGAAAATATTCTTGTATGATTTAATCGCATTGAGTGTTAGTTTTTACTATACACTTGTACACTTGGATAAAAACGATTAAGGGCTTGTCCTATAAACAAGATAAGGTGGGAAAATCATTACCTTTTCTTAGCCCGAAAACCATCTCCACACTCACTAACCCACCTTAGCTTAAAATTGAGTAGACTTTGGCCCTAGGAATCTCTCAGGCTCAACAGGAGATTGACTTAAGAGAAAAGTTGTTAGAGTTTGACTCAGGCCAAATCGGTGTCAAAGGTTAGGGATTGAGAGGTGAAACCTCGAAGAATAATAGTTTGACATAATTAGCCCCGTTCCTTAGGTACGGATATCTCCTACTGGTCTTGCCCCTACCTGGCTGATTAACTTGTAGTCAGATTGCTGCAATATACCTCCCGTGGACAATCTAACTAGTTAGGAGTCTCCAGGTCTAAGGCGTACCCTAAATGAAGCTAGATTTTCTTTCTTTTTATTTGTTTATTTTGTTTTTGACATCTTTGTGATATGGATTACAAGTATAATTATTCTAATGCATATAGTGATCCATACTTCACCCCGGCCTCTTTTGACTCAGATAACACTAACTCAACATTGTTGGAACTTATTTCGATGAAGACGTTTGTGAAGATCAAATTCATTTGGAGCTCTTACACATGACGAATCAAGAGTACGACATGATCAAGATGTGCCAAGGAGAGTTGATAGAGTGTGGTTTGTAAAGTTGAAATAGCATGTAAAAGCCTTGACACAAACACACACTTCATTGGTCCATTAGTCGACTTGAAGACCATTATAAGTCGACTAACCCATTGACTAGTCGACTTAACCCAAACACAAGTCGACTAATCCTGTGTCCTGAATCAGACCCAACTCTCTGTTTGATAATTAGTCGACCAACAGTAAACCAAGTCGACTAATATCATTTTGTAGTCGACTTATAGAATTCCCCTAGTCGACTAATCCTTAGTCAAGTCGACTTGAAGATAGTTGCAGTCGACTTGAAGTAGTTAACCACAAACCTGTAAGTCAACAGACACTTCCCTAGTCGACTACTAGCTAAACCTTGTCGACTAATAGAAGGAAATTTGCCATGTCTAGTCGACTAACTCTATGGGCAAGTCGACTATAGGCAGTTTCTGACTGTTGGACAGTTTCTGTTATCTGGTCTTTTGGGCAACGAATTCCAACGTCCTAATGGTTTGAATTGTTCCTGTAACTACCCTAACTTACCCTAGTCTTCAGCTATATAAGGGGTAGTTAATCCAAAGGCCAATTACCAAGATTTTCCATCAGTTTTCCAAAAGTCAAAATCTGAAAATCTGAAAACTGTTTTCCTAACTTCAGTCTTCACCAAAAGCCAATTCCTATTGTGAAGTCTTCTGAAGTTTTGTTTCCTATACTGTACCTTGTCCACATACACATTCAGTATCAAGGCTATAGGAAAAGAGTTGTAATTCTCAAAGTGTTCATTATACACGGGAGGCTTCTTGGTTGAAGAGGCAAGTTGTACAAGGTGTCCATTGTACACGGGAGGCTTCTTGGTTGAAGAGGCAGTTGTACAAAGGTAAAAGGTGTTCTCTTGGTGGAAGAGAAGGTGTACACATTTGGCGAAGGGGATTCGACAAGTGGTGTACATGGTGTATTGATTTTGGGTTACAAAATCAAGGTTAAAGGAAAATCTCAAGCGGGTGGCTTGGGGACTGGATGTAGGTCACAAGGACCGAACCAGGATAAATCTCTCTTGTTTGCGTTTGTGCATGTTTTGAGATTTGATTTCCTTTTTGCAAGTTACTTCTTTGATTAACGATTAATCCTTCTTGTTTTAGTGTTATGTTGACTTGTGTATTTTAGATCATTGTTGCCAACAGAGATAATTCCGCAATTAGTCCTTATCTCAACGATCCAACATTTGGTATCAGAGCAAGGGAGAGCCAAGTTCATCAACAGGCAACAACCATACCAATTCCTACATTTGGTATCATAGGAGGGTCATCAACCGGCATCTACATTCCTACTTCATCAACCAGAGTACACGCTCTGATCCTACATTTGATATCAGGGCGGGTACAAGTCAACAACAAAGATGGCAACGGAGTTCTCATCATCCCAATTCAAAGAAGGACATTCTACACAACGTCCACCGCTATTTGACGGAACCAACTACAACTATTGGAAGTGTAGAATGAAGATATACTTGCAGTCACTCAACTACGACCTTTGGAACATCGTAGAAGCATCGTACACCAAGCCCACAACCAACTACAACGCTTGGAGTGAAGATCAAAAGAAGAACGCGAACCTTGACGCTAAAGCAATGAATGCTCTATTCTGTGCCCTTACCAAAGAAGAGTTCAACCGTGTTTCAACAGCAACTTCTGCACATCAAATATGGCATACTCTTCAGGTAACACACGAAGGCACTAATAAAGTTAAGGAATCTAAAATATCTGTTCTTGTCCGCAGGTTTGAGTTATTTAAAATGGAGGAGAATGAAACCATATCCGAAATGGTTACAAGATTCACCGACATCACCAATACATTAGCATCCCTTGGAAAGGACTACACCCAAGTCGAAAGAGTTCGAAAGATCCTTCGTGCACTTACACCAGAATGGGAGAAGAAGACAACCGCCATTGAAGAGGCGAATGATCTCTCAAGTATGACATTAGAAAACCTAATCGGTAATCTAATGGCATATGAAGTGCAGTTAGAAGAAAGGAAGAAGGACGAACGACAACACCGTTCAAAGAAGAAAGAACTCGCCTTCTATGCATCTTCCGACACGGACAATGATGACGAAGAGGAGATGGCAATGCTCTCAAAGAAGTTCAGGAAATTTCTTAAGTAAGGTAAATTCAAATGCTTTAATTGTGATAAACCAGGTCACATGAAGATGAATTGCCCTTTGCTCAAAAAGAAGGATAAGTACAAAAAGTTCAGAAAGAAGAAGAACTACGAAGCATCTTCAGAATACAGTGATTCCTCATCTTCTGATGAAGAAGAATCCACTGAACGTGTTAACTTATGTTATATGGCCATAGAAGATGAAGAGGTATCATTTTCTGAACTTTCTGATGCATTTCATGAATTATTTAGTGATTTGAAAAATGAAAAACTGAAAAACAAAGTTTTATCAAAAGAAAATGAAAAACTTTTAAAGGAAAATTCATGTTATGTATACAGTGATTCCTCATCTTCTGATGAAGAAGAATCCACTGAACGTGTTAACTTATGTTATATGGCCATAGAAGATGAAGAAGTATCATTTTCTGAACTTTCTGATGCATTTCATGAATTATTTAGTGATTTGAAAAATGAAAAACTGAAAAACAAAGTTTTATCAAAAGAAAATGAAAAACTTTTAAAGGAAAATTCATGTTATGCTTTTCAAGTATCTTCTATAAATTCTCAACAAGATGAATCTGAAAAAGTCATATCATCTTTGAAAATTGAAAATGAGAAATTTATAAAAGAGAATATTTTTCTGAAAAAGGAAACTAAGTCTTTGAATGAAAGGATTTCTATATTGGATAAAGACATGTTAGTTTTCAAAAAGAAATATGAAGATCTTATGCAAAATGTGACTAAGTTTAATAAAGGAAAAGAAAAATTAAATGATCTATTATCTTTTCAGAATTTGTCACATGATAATCATGGTATTGGTTTTATTGCAAAATCTTCATGTTATAGTAATCCATATAGTTCTTTTGTAAAAAGAAAGTCTAAGAAAAGTAAGTTTATATGGATTCCTAAAAATTTAAGTTTTCATGATAAAAATACATATATTGCATCATATATTCATGATATTTGTGATTCTTGCAACTATGTGTATATTAACAGGTGGAAACCAAATTCTAAATGGATTTGGAGTCCTAAAGGTTAAAATGATCTTTTATGTTTGGTACCATCTAACGTTTATCTTGCAGGTACCATATAAAAGTTAATAAGGACATAAATATATATATATATGTACTAATATATTTGTTGCAGGGGGAGAACAAAGTATTTCTCTATCTGTTATAACCCAATTTCTGCAGGGGGAGGAAAAGATAACATATTTTCTGCAGGGGGAGGACTTGTGCACAAAAAGCGTCATCATCAAAAAAGGGGGAGAATGTTGGAACTTATTTCGATGAAGACGTTTGTGAAGATCAAATTCATTTGGAGCTCTTACACATGACGAATCAAGAGTCCGACATGATCAAGATGTGCCAAGGAGAGTTGATAGAGTGTGGTTTGTAAAGTTGAAATAGCATGTAAAAGCCTTGACACAAACACACACTTCATTGGTCCATTAGTCGACTTGAAGACCATTATAAGTCGACTAACCCATTGACTAGTCGACTTAACCCAAACACAAGTCGACTAATCCTGTGTCCTGAATCAGACCCAACTCTCTGTTTAATAATTAGTCGACCAACAGTAAACCAAGTCGACTAATATCATTTTGTAGTCGACTTATAGAATTCCCCTAGTCGACTAATCCTTGGTCAAGTCGACTTAAAGGTAGTTGCAGTCGACTTGAAGTAGTTAACCAGAAACCTGTAAGTCAACAGACACTTCCCTAGTCGACTACTAGCTAAACCTAGTCGACTAATAGAAGGAAATTTGCCATGTCTAGTCGACTAACTCTATGGGCAAGTCGACTATAGGCAGTTTCTGACTGTTGGACAGTTTCTGTTATCTGGTCTTTTGGGCAACGAATTCCAACGTCCTAATGGTTTGAATTGCTCCTGTAACTACCCTAACTTACCCTAGTCTTCAGCTATATAAGGGGTAGTTAATCCAAAGGCCAATTACCAAGATTTTCCATCAGTTTTCCAAAAGTCAAAATCTGAAAATCTGAAAACTGTTTTCCTAACTTCAGTCTTCACCAAAAGCCAATTCCTATTGTGAAGTCTTCTGAAGTTTTGTTTTCTATACTGTACCTTGTCCACATACACATTCAGTATCAAGGCTATAGGAAAAGAGTTGTAATTCTTAAAGTGTTCATTGTGAAAAACACCTAGAGGGGGGTGAATAGGTGTGATTGCTAATCTTAAAAATTTAACACTCTAAATGCGGAACCTAAAAACAAGTGAGGCTCAACTTAGCACAATCCAACAAGTGTAGCCGAATTCCCCTTGCGAGGCTCTGGACTAAACTCCTCTTGATTCCCCTTGATATGGGTTGAGGCGCTATGTGAAGCTCTTGTTGGATGAGTACGGGATTGGCACACACAAGTATGAAATGGATGATATGAAGAATGATGCGAATACAATGATATATGGCAAGAATTACAAGCAAGCAAATAGTATCTCAAGAGATTCAAACAATATCACAAGTATGCAATAGAAAGCAATAAGGAGCTATTGAAAAGTAAAGCAACAATTAGACGCAAAGGCAATCGCAAACAAAGTGATTTGTTTCGAGGTTCAAGCCACCGCTCTACTCCCCGCCTTCACCTCCGTGAAGGGTTTCCACTATCCACCGAGGACGCCTTTACAATTTGGTCTACCGAAGACCGAGCACCGAGCTCCACCGAGTACAAAGGACCTCTACCGAAGAGGTTGCTCCACAAGGAAAGGATTACAAGAACAAAGTGATCACAACAAGATCACTACACTATTTCTCAAACTCTTTTACAAACACTCTCACTTCAATTACAACTTCACTATAGAATGAGTATTGGATTTTTGGCTCTATGAAGTGTGGTGAGAAAAACTTCAGTTGTAGAGTGATATTAGTAATCAAACACAACTGAAAAACAAGCTCAAAAAGAATTGGAATGAAAGCTTTAAACTCTTTTCTTTTCTCTTTTGAAAACAACACAAACTTGAGGATTTTTCTTGGTGATATGCAAGAGAGACTTCTCCTCTATTTATAGGGTTAGAAAATAGGTTAAAAACAATTTCTTTACACCTAATTTGACCTGCAAAAGCTCCCCAACAACTCTCCAAAAATCTGTTAAAGCTGAAAACAAAAACAGTTTTTCTGAATAGCCCAAAGAGGAAAGAGCCGTTAGGCTATAGCAGGCTTGGCGGTCGACCGGTCCGGTCGACCGCAAGGCCAGCTGCAAAGAGCCGTTGGCTCTCGGTCGACCGGTCCGGTCGACCGTCCCAAAAGAGGAAACACAGTTTCCTTCTTCCGGTCGACCGGTCCGGTCGACCGAAAAAAACCTGTGAGCAATTTGCTCTCCGTCGGTCGACCGGTCCGGTCGACCGACAGACATGCACAAACAGTGCATGTCCAGACACATCGCCGGTCGACCGGGCCGGTCGGCCGGAGTTGCCTGAAACAGAAAACTGGGCTGGTTTTGAGTTAGAAAAATTTTGAGAAATTTTTTAAAAATACATATAGCTAAGTATTATGCAGAAAATAGTTTATACACATGTTTTATACAAGATTTTCAAGATATAAAGCTTTTGGTACATGTATATATAAACTAAGGCATAAAACTTAGAAATAACCATTTTCAAAACATAGGAAATATATGAAGTGTGTGTGCAAATCCTAGAGCCAATTTCATATACTCAAACTTTAACATTCTATTTCTTACAATGTTTCTAAGGACTTCAAGATCTTCAATAGGCTTCTTCATATAATCTTCAACACTTGTTCCTTGAGCCCAATTGGAGTTGACTTGAGTCCAAATCCTTGTATTTGTGAGAGAAGACTTCTAGAATGAATAGAAATCTGAAACACATTTAAACAACAAATGTTATTAGTACAAATAACTAATATGTTTTGTAATCATCAAAATACACTAATCATGGGTGATTGTAACCTTGGGCCAACACATTGTACACGGGAGGCTTCTTGGTTGAAGAGGCAAGTTGTACAAGGTGTCCATTGTACACGGGAGGCTTCTTGGTTGAAGAGGCAGTTGTACAAAGGTAAAAGGTGTTCTCTTGGTGGAAGAGAAGGTGTACACATTTGGAAGCATAGGAAGGTCTTAATGGCCAAGGTTTTAGAGCAGAAACCAGAAGGAGACTCCTCCCAACTCCTCTCAGCCTCGCGCGAGGCTAGACAGGTTCCCTGCGAACCTAAATCTCCCCTCCTAAAGCAGATGTGGAGGCCAAAACAGAAAGCTCTATATGAAGCTTCAGGAGTAGCTACGCCACAGGTTCGCCTGTCTCGCAAAGACAAAGGCAAGATGCCAGCCTGCTTCGTCGAAACTATCAGCTGCGAGGCTAGAGCGGCGACTATACCTTCGCCTAATGCAGGAGCAGCAACTCCTTATGCCAATATCGGCGAAGCTACTGATGGTTTAGCAATCACAGTACCAGTACCTCGGGGGTACGCGCGCAGTTCCTAGCCGTCAGGCTGGAACTAAAGCACCTAGCGGTGCTAACCACCTTCGCAGCAAGGTGGCGAACAAAGCACCACAGCGTGCTTCGCTCCCCGGTTCCTCAAGTGTTAAGTTCGCCCTTCGCGGCGGAGCTAAGGGATTATCCCTGGGTGCTAATAGCGGTGCTTATGTATCTTCAGCGCCTAAAGGTGCTCTCGAAGTTCTTATCCACGAAGCTATAGCTAAAGCACTATCTAGTGCATATCACCTCTATGGTGATGAGAGGAACAATGCATCAACCTGTGTTTCGTTTTCAAAGCTTGCAAGCAAGAAGGTGGTGTCAAAATTACCTGAACGCATCAATGCGCGATCCACCAGAGTCTCTGCGTTGAGTCGCTTAAACTCAGTTGGGTCCGACTTGTGAGAGTTCTTAGCAAGCAAACGGAAGTCAGAATCTTTCTAGACTTCTCCGTCCTGTTGTCAACAAGTGGGATGTCAGTTGGTGACAGTCCACTCAGTCCATTGCCGGTTAGGACCAATTCCCGCTACTCCTCCAGACCGACGGTCAGTTTTTGATCGACTATCGGTGCAAGCTCCGATGAAGCATCACAAAAGGGGTGTATCATGGAATCTACCAGATCTGCCCCCTGCATCCGTCAATATGATCGGAAGGGGGCGGAAGCCGCATAGGGGGAGACGAACACCGCATGCTTCTAACTCTTCTCCCTCCAGTTCTCTAGATCCGGATTATCGTCCGGGCTTACGCCAAGTCTTGGTGCACGAAGAAGGTGTCTTCTGAAACACCAAATCTAGGGTCGCTGAAAGTACACCTAGAGGGGGGTGAATAGGTGTACGACTAATCTAATGAACAAAATGCGGAAATTAAAACTTAATTGCAGCACACTTAGTGTAACCAACGAGTGTAGCCGAATTCTCGGTGAAGGGATCTGGACTAACTCCTCTTGATTCCTCTGAATGAGAGTTGAGGCGCTATATGAAGCTCTCGTGGTTAAACACACAAGTGAGGCACACATAAACAACACAAGCACATATATGATATGGCAATATGATGCAATGCTCAAAGTAATAGAGAGAGTTAGAGTCAATGGATCAAATGTAAACACCAAGATTTGTTTTGAGGTTCGAGCACACAGCTCTACGTCCCCGCCTTCACACAGAAGGATTTTCAATCCACTAACTTGTCCACACAGGACTCCCACACAGAGAACCTCCACTGAGGATTTGGGGCAAATACAACCGGGAGTACACAACTCCTCTCTTAACCGAATACAACCTCTCACTAGAGGCAATGCACAACCAACACAAATACCACCTCACACAAGAGGGGTAGGCACTTAGCTAATACAAATCAATCACCTCACACTTGAAGGATTCCAACACGAACTCCACCTCTCACTAGAGGGAGTCAACCAACAATCTCCACCTCTCACTAGAGGGAGCCAACCACCACTCCAAAATCAACCTCTACACAAGAGGGATATCACAAATAAGGAGGGTTACAACTTGGTGGTCTATCTCAACCACAAACTAATATTCCCACAAAAAATAAAGATCCTATAGATAGGATAGAATGATATGGCTCAAGTGTGAGAAATCTAGATGTTGGAAAACAAATTACAAGGAAAAATACTTGAGAAAACAACTTAGTATTTGATAGAAATGAAGAATAAGACGAATATCCCAAATCTATATTTTTCTTTAATTTTTCCATCTCTTTAAAACAAATAAAGAATGATCTTTAAAACCAATAAACTTTTTTGAAAACTTGCTTTAAAACACTATAGAATAGGAGAAATTTTGCTCTTGGAAATCTTAACAAAAACCAACCTCAAATGGGGTATTTATAACTCCTAAAAGAATTCTGCCCGTTGGCAGCTGACTAGGCCAATAATGGCCTTCCGGTCGACCGGCCAGTCGACCAGCCAACAGTCAAATTTTTGACCGTTGAGCCTTCGGGTCGACCGCCCGGTCAACCGGGCCCTGAACCAGAGAGCAATGGCTCTCTGGTCGGTCGACCGCCCGGTCGACCAGGGCAACCCGAGAGTGGGTTGCCTTCAGTCGGTTGACCGCTCGGTCGACTGGTCCAAGGGGCTGGCTGTGTGCATGTTTGTGTGCACGTCCGGTCGACCATTCCGGTCGACCGGTTCCTGGTCCGGTCGACCGCTAGAGCCTGGCAGACTGAAAAATAGGATTTGAAAAACTTGATTTTTAATCATCAAATAAATCCCATAAATTCTCTAAAAATCCACAAAAATAGTTTCAGTATAATACTTTGATAAACAAACATGTGTGAAAAAATTAAACACATATTTTAAACAATTTGAACCATTTTTGTGACTTAGAAATTTTGCCAAAAATCAAAATCTGTATTTTCCAAAACTTGAATTTTGAAGTGAAAATTCGTTTTGTCCAAAACTCATCCAAATACAAAAACATGATATTTGAAACAACTTGAAGCATATAGTATATGAATATAATCCAATATATATGAAAAATATATATCAATGTTTTTGACTTAAAATCCAAAAATAAGTTTTGTTAAAATACCAAAACTTCAAACTTATGGAATAGACTATCAAACTAAGTTTGTTTAAATAGTTGATGCATAGATGTATATAGAACAAATCTAATATACATTAAACATTGTAAACTTGTTTTGATTTTATCTATTCATGAAAACCAAGATCGGTTAAACCAAAAATTGAAAACCAATAAACATGAAACTTTGAACAAGTGTGTGTGCTGTGAACTTGAACATATCACACTATCTAATCTTTAACAAATGGATCTAAACAAAAACTAAACTATGTACCGAGGTCTTCTTGTAGAGCGTTGTCTCCAAGTCGACTCGATCCAAACGTGATCCACCGAGCTTGACTCCAACGAGTGCTAGATATGAACTTTGACACTCGGGCTCTTGAATCACCATGTGAAAGCTCCAAAACATCTTTATTAAAGCTAATTACCTACTAATATCTTGGTTAAGTATCTGAAACTAAACATTACAAGATTATTAGTAAACTATAACTACATGAGTTAATCATCATCAAAATTATAGTGGAAGGCCTCTGGGCCAACAATCTCCCCCTTTTTGATGATGACAAAACTCATGGAGTTATATATGCATGGATTAAAGTTAAGCTTCAAAGAAGCTCCCCCTTAACTCATGCATAGCAATAAACTATAAATATATGCAATGAATACTAAACATGGATATACATCAACATGCATAAAAACAATGAAATGAACATGGTCTTGATACCAAACATGAAATAAACATGCTCTTGATACCAAACTTTTAAAATAAATTCCTTTACCTTTTAAAATAAATATGTTCTTAAATAATTGCTTTTGATACCAATAAAAATTTCAATGAAAAAAACTTAAGCTCTTGATATCAATCAATAAAACAAAATTCTTGATACCAATTGGAAAGATAATCACTAAAAGCTTTTGATGCCAATAATAAAAAATATCAATATGTTTCATATCAATATGAAACAACCTTACAAATAAACAAATAAACAATAAACATGCACATTAAATAATAAACATGCATATAAACTCAAATACTTCTACCCTTTTTGTCAATCATCAACAAAGGGGTCAAAGAAAACAATATTCTCCCCCTTTTTGTCTTAAACAAAAAAAATGAAGGAGAGGTGAAATCTAATCAAAACATTATGATACCAATTGTAAGAAAAGATATATCAATTTAGTGCATCATGATATCAATGAAATATACCAATTGAAAGTACATAATGTGGTACATAAAACAAATGTTTTAATATAAATTTAAATACCAATTGATACCAATTGTAAGTAAATACCAATTAAATACCAATTGTAAGTAAATAAATCATTTTGAGCAATTCAACCAAAAATTTTGATATCAATAAAACATACCAATTGTTAACATTGTTTTATTATTTTCTTTATTGTAAGTAAACTTATCAGTAATCTTGATACAAATATGTAAAGATTAGTACCAATTGAAAGTAAATTTTTTTATGAAAAGCATATGATACCAAAAATAATCAATATTATTTTTTTTAATTATATTTCAACATAAAGTGTGGGAATAAAATAACAAAACCAATTGAAAGGTGAAATATAAATTTTCTCCCTCTTTATGAAATACCAAACAAAATAATGCATAAGCTTGTAAGAGATACCAATTGAAACATAATCAATTGAAATATAATAGTCATTTGAAATCAAGCTTAGCATAACCAAAATTTGTGCTCAAAGATATAAAGATATAGTAAGCACAAATAAAACATATATATGTATGAAAAATTGAATACCAATCGAAATTGATACTATTTGAAGTGTAATCATACATATATAGAAACATATATGAGTATACAAAAAAAAATATCAATAGTGATACCAATTGAAAAAATCCAATGATACCAATTGAAACACAATAAGATCAAGTGTATAATTCATATTACCTACCACCCATTTCATGCACATGTTTAAAAGGATTTTCAATAAGAAGCATACAAGGCATGGTCGCCCAACCAACCGCCCTTAAATGGGTAGGGTTTTCAAAAATAGGTTTGAAAATATAGTATGTTTGAAAAGCTCTACCATAATGAAGAATAAGAACTAGTTTTAAGAAAAATTTGAAAACTAGTACGAAATCCTTCAAGTAAGGAATAAAACAAAATTATATTCCATAAAATATGAAAATCACTAAACCAATGTCACTCAAAATCTATATAGCACATATAATACTCATGAAAACAAAATCATGTGAAAACATCAAGAATATGAGTGTACAAGTTTTGTGAAAGATAAGTCATGGAAATAGGCAATCAAATTCAAATACAAAATTCCTTTAAAATATCAAAACTAGAATTCCTTCAAGGTATATGTATGTCATGTACAAACTACCGTATATATACATATCCAAATATAAATGAGTCCACAAAAGTATATGCATGAAGGCAAGTGGTTCAAGGATGTATATGTATAGCTAATAGTTTAGACACAATAGACATATACATGAAGTTAAACATAAACATGAAAACATGTACAAAATGGGAATACAAGTCAAATGCATGAATCATCAAAACTAGGCTATACTAGTACATCTAATGAGTACAAATGAGCTTTCAAGCACAAACATATAATGATCTATTTGTGGCTCACTAGTTGTACAAGTATATATCCAATTCTTAATGAAAACAAACATCTAAACATATATTCAAATCATGAAGTATCAAAATAGAAACTCATATGATCATTATGGTAAAAGCACATGCATTAGATCTAGGACATACACATTAGTTAAACTAAAGTGAGAACACTAAATATGGGTCCATATAAACATGGGTGTCTCAAATACTAATCATGCATGTCATAGGACTAATAAACATGGCATATGGTATGATGAACATTAAAACAATACATGCTACAAATGAATGATCTAAAAGCATGCAAACATAAGGAGGAGTAAGAGATAGTTACCAAAACCATGAGGGCAACTCTTCATGTCTCCAAAACAAGGTGGTCCTCCCACCAAGCTCCCCTTAAAAGTGATGCATCCAAATAGTCCTCTTTTAAGCTCGGAACGCATCCACCTCAAGGCACCATCACTCTCACGTCATGCGAGAGCCCACACCTACATCAAATACAATAGGGGTGGTCTTTAGTACCCATACTCTTTTGGGTCCATGGGGGTTAGTTCCTTTCCTAACCCAAACAAATTTAGTTGCTAAATTTGAATCATGTATACGATCATAGCAAAACTTAGCATGGTGGCCCTTACGTCCACAATGTGTACAAGTGTACACATGAGCATACATAGTGTTGTATACATGAACGTGCGAAGCATGTGTATGCCATGGATGGTGTGCATGTAAAGATGGAACTTGTTTCTTTCGAAACATAGATTCCAAACGTGAGTGGTTCAAAGCACAATGGCTCAAAGTGGAGCCCAAACAATCAACACTCTTCTTAAGCATAGATATATCATTTTCAATGTTAGAAGAAGTGGAGCATACAGTGGAGCCCAAACAATCAACACTCTTCTTAAGCATAGATATATCGTTTTCAATGTTAGAAGAAGTGGAGCATGTAATATGTGAGCTAGATGGTAAAGCTACACTAGCATAGCAAACATGAGAGTCTATATCATTTTGCAAAGAAATATTTTTCTTGGAAATCAAATCCAAATCCTTTGAAATAGAAGTAATTTTATTTTTCAAGGATTCATTCTCTTTTAAAACAAAATCAAGTTTTGAAGTTAAAGACTCATTTTTCTTCAAAACATTTTCACAATCATTTTTATTTTTCAAGATCTTGTTTTCATTTAGGGAAAGATCAAGTTTCAATTTCAATGAATCCCTTTCATTAGAAATCTCCACTTTCTCTTGCAAAACCAAATCAAGCTTTGAACACAAATCCTTATTTTCTTCTTTTCGTTCAAAACTCTTCTTTTTCAAAAGATTATATTTTTCTAGCAATTTTTCACAAACAATTGAGTGTTCTTCATTCAAGGCATTGGCATCATTATACTCATTAGAAGAACTAGTACAATCATCATCTAATTGAGATTCCGAATATACCTCAAGGGAGTCATTCCCTTGGATCATGTAGCATTGTTGCTCGGATTCTCCACTAGATTCATCTTCCGTTTGGATTGGCAATTGAAGTTTGGAGGAGGTCAACATGTCACACTGCAAAGGTGGAATCACAGTTAGAACAATTATAAGATATTCTTTATTTAGCGTGCTTCTAAGTGCCTCAAGGGCTTGTGAATTGGCCTCTATGTGCTTGCTATTACCAAGATAGGATTTCTTGGTAGCGGCAAGGAAAACATGCAAGCCTAGGGTTTTCAAGTACATGGACATCGTAAATTTTCACATGTCAATGTTGGAAACATCAAACATGGGAGGTGTCAAGCAATCCATGAGTGTGTATAAATAATATAAGTGTGCAAATGCAAATGATAGATAAGCTAACCAAGATCACACTCCTAGGTGGTTAAACCTAATATCAGGAGCGTAGGCTCTGATACCAATTGAAAGTACACCTAGCGGAGGGGTGAATAGGTATATGGCTAATCTAATGAACAAAATGTAGAAATTAAAAACTTAATTGCAGCACACTTAGTGTAACCAACGAGTGTAGCCGAATTCCCAATGAAGGGCTCTGGACTAACTCCTCTTGATTCCTCTGAATAAGAGTTGAGGCGCTATATGAAGCTCTCGTGGTTAAACATAAGTGAGGCACACACAAACAACACAAGCATATATATAATATGGCAATATGATGTAATGCTCAAAGTAATAGAGAGAGTTAGAGTCAATGGATCAAACGCAAACACCGAGATTTGTTTCGAGGTTTGAGCACACAGCTCTACGTCCCCGCCTTCACACAGAAGGATTTCCAATCCACTAACTTGTCCACACAAGACTCCCACACAGGGAACCTCCACTGAGGATTTGGGGCAAATACAACCGGGAGTACACAACTCCTCTCTCAACCGAATACAACCTCTCACTAGAGGCAATGCACAACCAACACAAATACCACCTCACACAAGAGGGGTAGGCACTTAGCTAATACAAATCAATCACCTCACACTTGAGGGATTCCAACACCAACTCCACCTCTCACTAGAGGGAGCCAACCAACAATCTCCACCTCTCACTAGAGGGAGCCAACCACCACTCGAAAATCAACCTCTACGTAAGAGGGATATCACAAATAAGGAGGGTTACAACTTGGTGGTCTATCTCAACCACAAACTAATTTTCCCACAAAAAATAAAGATCCTATAGATAGGATAGAATGATATGGCTCAAGTGTGAGAAATCAAGATATTGGAAAACAAATCACAAGGAAAAATACTTGGGAAAATAACTTAGTATTTGATAGAAATGAAGAACAAGGCGAATATCCCAAATCTATATTTTTCTTTGATTTTTCCAACTCTTGAAAACAAATAAAGAATGATCTTTAATACCAATAAACTCTTTTGAAAACTTGCTTTTAAAACACTAGAGAATAGGAGAAATTTTGCTCTTGGAAATCTTAACAAAAACCAACCTCAAATGGGGTATTTATAACCCCCAAAAGAATTCTGCCCATTGGCAGCTGACTAGGCCAATAATGGCCTTCCGTTCGACCGGCCAATGGTCAAATTTTTGACCGTTAAGCCTTCCGGTCGACCGCCCGGTCGACCGGGCCCTGACCAGAGAGCAACGGCTCTCTGGCTGGTCGACCGCCCGGTCGACCGAGGCAACCCGAGAGTGGGTTGCCTTCAGTCGGTCGACCGCTCGGTCGACCGGCCCATAGGGCTGGCTGCGTGCACGTTTGTGTGCACATCCGGTCGACCGTTCCAGTCGACCGGCTCCTGGTCCGGTCGACCGGTCTGTCAACCGCCAGAGCCTGGCAGACTGAAAAATAGGATTTGAAAAACTTGGTTTTTAATCATCAAATAAATCCCATAAATTCTCTAAAAATCCAAAAATAGTTTCAGTATAATACTTTGATAAACAAACATGTGTGAAAAAATTCAACACATATTTCAAACAATTTGAACCATTTTTCTGACTTAGAAATTTTGCCGAAAACCAAAATCTGTATTTTCCAAAACTTGAATTTTTGAATTGAAAATTCGTTTTGTCCAAAACTCATCCAAATATAAAAACATGATATTTGAAACAACTTGAAGCATATAGTATATGGATATAATCCAATATACATGAAAAATATATATATCGATGTTTTTGACTTAAAATCCAAAAATATGTTTTGTTAAAATACCAAAACTTTAAACTCATGAAATAGACTATCAAACTAAGTTTGTTTAAATAGTTGAAGCATAGATGTATATAGAACAAATCTAATATACATTAAACCATGTAAACTTGTTTTAATTTTATCTATTCATGAAAACTAAGATCGGTTAAACCAAAAACCGAAAACCAAAAAACATGAAACTTTGAACAAGTGTGTGTGTTGTGAACTTGAGCATATCACACTATCTAATCTTTAACAAATGGATCTAAATAAAAACTAAACTATGTACTGAGGTCTTCTTGTAGAGCGCTGTCTCCAAGTCGACTCGATCCAAACGTGATCCACCGAGCTTGACTCCAACGAGTGCTAGATATGAACTTTGACGCTCGGGTTCTTGAATCACCATGTGAAAGCTCCAAAACATCTTTGTTGAAGCTAATCACCTACTAATATCTTGGTTAAGTATCTGAAACTAAACATCACAAGATTATTAGTAAACTATAACTACATGAGTTAATCATCATCAAAACTAGAGTGGAAGGCCTCTGGGCCAACAGTCGCAATACCCTACAGTTATGAGCAGCCATCCTCCTCAACTGTAGTAACCTCACCAGAACCAATGAGAGGATTATTTCAATGGTCTGATGAGGAGAATGAAGATAGTGTGTATGCCTCTTCAGCAACAGTCAGCTCGGTACGAACAGATAGAGTGTCAGTGAATATGGCTGATAACGGTAATGATGACCTCCATCGATGGTTGAAAGCTCAAGAGCAAACCTCTAAGGCTCAGCGAAAGCCTTAGACAACATTCAACAGATGCTCACCCAACTCCTCATTAACCGGAATAATAATGATACCGGGAGTAATCATAATGAGGAAGAACACCATAGCGATGAACAACTAAAGACTGAGAAGTCAAAGGAAAGTTCTTCTATAGATGCTGAAGTTCTTAAAGGCATCGAAGCTCAGATCGCATCCCTAGCTCAGAGAGATGAACTAAAGAAAGTAGGGGCAGTCTGTCCTTACCCTTTAGAATGGGATTCAGTACCATACACACCAAAGTTCAAGCCACCAATGTTACATACGTATGATGGTAAGAGCTCGCTGAACCAGCACATCTACTACTTCCGATCTCAGACCGTTAATGTTATAGACAATGATGCTATTATGGCCGGACTGTTCATTAGCACCCTGAAGGGGGGAGCATTCGACTGGTTCTGAAGCCTTCCTCCGGGCTCTATCAATTCTTGGATCGACCTAAAAACTCGATTTCTTTTTCGTTTCTACGAGGATGATATTGAAGTAACTATGGACAAACTCCTCTCTACCGTACAAAAGAAGGGCGAATCTGTCCGAGACTACATTGAGCGGTTCAGAAACTTTTCTCTGATGTGCCCAGCAGGGATGCCATTACCCATGCTCTTGCAGACATGCAGGCATAACTTCCTCGACCAAGTGGAGATTCGTATGGGGGCTGTCAAAGCCCATACCTGAAAGGAACTGGTCGAACAAGTAGAGATAGCCGAAAAATTGGCTAAGAAGTTCAAACCATCTACCACTAAAGGCAAATGGGATATGAATAATAAAGGACGCAGTGACATAACGCAGTCTTCCCAAGCCAAAGGGAAAGAGACTATGCCCGTTGAATTATCAGGAGACGTTCATTCGAAGGACAAGAAGAGCACTTTCAATAATCAGGAGTTTAAGTTTCCTCCAAAATAGTACTCCTTCAAAGACGAGCAGGTGGTCGCAATATTCCATTTACTCCACAAAGGGAATAAACTGAAGCTGTCAGATGTTCGACGCCCTCATGAAATAGGATGCACGAACGATCCCAACTATTGCCTCTTTCATAAGATGTTTCATCATCCTACTGATAAGTGCTTTGTGCTCAAGGACAAAATTCAAGCTTTAGTCGATGCCAGAGTTCTGACTCTGAAATCAGAACAAAAGAAAGTCACTGCAAATATGGTGACCCTCGAGTTCGGCAAAACCCCAAAGGTCACAGTTCCTGATGGGACCTCTCCAATCCCTACACCACTGCTAGAAGTAAAGCATCCTTCAGCTAAAACTTAAGAGATTAAGGGTCTTGTTCCCTTGACATTGGAGACAGGGAAAATAATGTGGATACACCCAAACCTTGTCCAAGACGAACAATAGGATTCAAAGAAATCTAGGTCAAAGGGCAAATCTTGTAATGTTATCTTTATCTTGCCGGATGATGGCAGTCTCACGACAGCTTCTCTTAGCGATTCTGAAGGGAAAAAGCACGCTTGCGCAACGCAGGCTGATGTACCTCAGCCAACAGGCACTCGATCCGGGAAGTCATACTTAAAACAGTATGAGAAAGTTACTGACGAGACACAACAGCAGACGACGTCAGTACAAATACCCACACCGGCTCCGCTCCCGACGATGGGGAAAGAGAAGTAGAAAGAAATCTGGTTTGACCATGTCCTGAAGAAGCCTTCAGGCCCAGGGCTTAACATGCCTTTTCGTTTTGATGTATTGGTCCTGCTGGCTAATTTCCTAGCTCGTATCACCATACACGAGCTCCTTCGTCTCTCGAAAGAGAAAAGAAAAACACTTAGGGATGCACTGGCTAACTCAGAATCATTCCTGACATATATGCCAGAAATCCTTGAGGGTGACACTCGGTCCTCTTGCCCTGAATGCCATCATGTACAATCAAAGGTACCTTATTATCACGCAGTCATCGAAATAGCTAATTTATTTGATGGCATCTACATCGGTTACGTGTCTCGATCCCAGAACACTAGGGCCGATGCTCTGGCTGCATTAGCAACAACGCTAGCCTTATCAGACGACACCAAGTATCACCTTACAGTGGCAACTCGACACCTTGTTTGCTCTAAACATGTGTTGAGAACCAAAGAGGCCTATAACATCTCGACGGATCTTGAACCGAGAGATTGGCGATTTTTCCTCATCAACTATGCTTTGCATGGTTTGCTATCAAACGACCCTAAAGAAGCCGCATCTATCAGACAAAGGTCTCTCCGTTTTTAGTATGACCCAACATTGAAGACACTGTACCGTCGTTCATATGACGGTATCCTCCTGCGTTGCCTTTCTAATTTAGAAGCACAGGAAGTGCTCAAAGAAGCACACGACGGCATATGCGAAGCTCATCAGCCAGGTCCAAAACTCAAGGACCGATTGCACGGGCTTGGGTATTATTGGCCAACCATGATAGCCGATGCCATCCAATATGCACGAAGGTGTAAGGCATGCCAAATTCATGCGAACTTCATACATCAGCCTCCAGAGTTGCTCCATCCAACTGTTACTTCGTGGCCATTTGAAGCGTGGGGAATCGATGTCTTAGGGCCAATCAGCCCCTCTTCAACAAAAGGTCACCAGTTTATCTTAGCAATAACCGATTACTTTTCAAAGTGGACAGAAGTTATACCACTGTTGGAAGTTAAAACTTCTAACATGATTAATTTCATTAAACACTATGTCATCCATCGATTTGGTGTCCCTAGGCAGATCATCCACGACAACGGTCCTCAATTTGCAAACCAGGTATTCTATCGATTTTGTGATAAGTATCAGATTCAGAATGTGGTATCAACCACTTATAATACTGCCGCTAATGGCTTGGTGGAAGCATTCAACAAGATAATCATTAAGCTACTCAAAAAATTCATTTCATCAAATAAGCCAGACTGGAATGAGAAGCTTAGTGAATGTCTTTGGGCCTACCGAACCACGGTTCGGACCCAGATAGGTAATACACCTTTTTTTCTGGTATATGGGTGCGAAGCAGTCATACCGTTAGAAATCCAAATGCCGTCATTACGAGTCGATTTGATGACTAAGATGACAACGGAGGACAACGATCGGTTGCGACTCCAAGAGCTTGAAGTCCTAAATGAGAAGCGGTTATAAGCTCAGCAACACATTGAGTTGTATCAAGCCCGGATCTCAAAAGCCTTCAATAAGAAGGTTAAGTAAAGAGTCTTCCAGAAAGGAGATTTGATTTTAGCCGTCAGACGACCGATGATCATGACGCACAAAACCAAAGGTAAATTTCAGCCCAAATGGGAAGGACCGTGTGTAATAGAAACAGTCTATTCAAATGGGGCATATCACCTTATGACTTCAGATGGTGATTTAATTATGATGCAGACCAACGACAGGTTCTTAAAGAAATATTATCCTTGGTAGGATCCTTCTCATAATCAAGTTAACATTACACCTCTGATCAAGACCTTCAGACCAGGATCTCACGGAAAACATGTCTACTCCTTTAATCCCCAACTCACCTATAGAGTGAAAACCCAGGGGAAGCATCACGTTACTCGGAGTAACAAAATAATCTAATGCCTCTAACGGCTTAGGATAAAGGGAAATGTTGGCCTTTAAGCCCAACATAAGTCCTTGACAACTCATCGTGCTAAGAGGAATAGCATGGCTAGCCCGACTCAAACGGTAGTTGGTAAAGGCATATCAAATCCGTTGACAGCTGAGGATTTGCTAAAAATCTTAAGGAACCTATTCCTATTTTATTCCGCGGTTAAGGATAGAGGAAAATGTTGGCCTTTAAGCCCAATATAAGTTCTTGATAACTCATCATGCTGAGAAGAATAGCATGGCTAGCCCGACTTAAACTGTAGTTGGTAAAGGCATATCAAATCCGTTGACAACTGAGGATTTGCTAAAAATCTTAAGGGACCTGTTCCCATTTTCTCTCTACAAAATCACTTACCAATTCCCATCCATGGAATAGTAAGACCACATATAAAGGTATTCATATCCCTTGCGAAATGACTAGTCTAACCTATCATGTTAACAGCAAACCTCTGATAGCAAGACTCTAATCTACTCCCTAACAGATAAAACCAACATCCCCAGTGAATAATCCCCGCTTGTCATTCTCTTCAACAGAATGACAGGTCCACTCAAATTACTGTTATGTTCAAACACCTCCAACAATAAATAAATCCTTGTCAAGTTAACATTACACCTCTGGCAAGTTGCTTTATAAATCCCCACGAAGTTCTCTAACATATGATCTTCTATGGGACTCATTTCCTAACTCCCCA
The DNA here is from genome assembly GCA_038442645.1 of Agave tequilana. NCBI lineage: Eukaryota > Viridiplantae > Streptophyta > Magnoliopsida > Asparagales > Asparagaceae > Agave > Agave tequilana. The sequence continues at coordinate 140,378 of JAVJIF010008280.1, read as the reverse complement.
ACGAGTTTCTGATAGACTCCCCTCAAAGTCTATCAGTCCTCAGTAGACTTTTTCAGTTGTCACGTTAACAATATACCTCTGACAATTTCTTCCAAATAACATCCGAAGGAGATATCAAAATCCCCATGGAGTTAATAATCAAGTCTTATTTCCCCCAGTAGAATTATTTCTTTGTCATCATGTCTAGTTCATCACCTCTGAATGATAAAATTTCGAGCTTGGTGGCTTCTTAATCGGTTATGTCCATGTTACCTCTGAACCGACAGATAGCCAAGTCTCATCTTTCAGTCTAGTAGGAACTATTCCTTTGTCATCATGTCCAGTTCGTCACTTCTGAATGACAAAATTTCGAGCTTGGTGGCTTCTCAATCGGTTATATCCATGTTACCTCTAAACCGACAGATAGCCAAGTCTCATCTTTTCAGTCCAGTAGGGACTATTTCTTTATCATCATGTTCAGTTCGTCACCTCTGAATGACAAAATTTCAAGCTTGGTGGTTTCTCAATCGGTTATGTCCATGTTACCTCTGAACTGACAGATACCAAGTCTCATCTTTTAGTCCAGTAAGGACTATTTCTTTATCATCATGTCTAGTTCGTCACCTCTAGATGACAAAATTTCGAGCTTGGTGGCTTCTCAATCGGTTATATCCATGTTACCTCTGAACTGACAGATAGCCAAGTCTCATCCTTTCAGTCCAATAGGGACTATTTCTTTGTCATCATGTCCAGTTCGTCACCTCTGAATGACAAAATTTTGAGGTTGGTGGCTTCTCAATCGGTTATGTCTATGTTACCTCTGAACCGACAGATAACCAAGTCTCATCTTTCAGTCCAGTAGGGACTATTTCTTTGTCATCATATCCAGTTCGTCACCTCTAAATGACAAAATTTCGAGCTTGGTGGCTTCTCAATCAGTTATGTCCATGTTATCTCTGAACCGATAGATAACCAAGTCTCATCCTTTTAGTCCAGTAAGGACTATTTCTTTGTCATCATGTCTAGTTCGTCACCTCTGAATGACAAAATTTCAACCTTGGTGGCTTCTCAATTAGTTATGTCCATGTTACCTCTGAACCGATAAATAGCCAAGTCTCATCTTTCAGTCCAGTAGGGATTATTTTTTTGTCATCATGTCCAATTCGTCACCTCTGAATGACAAAATTTCGAGCTTGGTAGCTTCTCAATTAGTTATGTCCATGTTACCTCTGAACCGACAGATAGCCAAGTCTCATCTTCTAGTCTAGTAGAGACTATTTCTTTATCATCATGTCCAATTCGTCACCTCTGAATGACAAAATTTCAAGCTCGGTGGCTTCTCAATCGGTTATGTCCATATTACCTCTGAACCGACAGATAGCCAAGTCTCATCTTTTCAGTCCAGTAGGGACTATTTCTTTGTCATCATGTCCAATTCGTCACCTCTGAATGATAAAATTTTGAGCTTGGTGGCTTCTCAATCGGTTATGTCCATGTTACCTCTGAACCGACAGATTGCCAAGTCTCATCTTTTCAGTCCAGTAGGGACTATTTCTTTGTCATCATGTCCAGTTGTAACGCCCCGATCCCGCAGGTACGGGGACGTTATGGCGACGTACATACGCGAGGTGAAAACACACTCACGAGTACGTTAAGCCTCAGTACAGGATATAACTGCCATATAGACATGGGTCCCATCATGAAATAAGTACAAGAATACCTACAGAAGAGGTTAGCGATCATAATAGATATGAAAAAGAGGGACAAATAAGATAACAGAAATAAATCACTAAAATACCTATGAATAGTCCCGATGAGGAATCTCCCATGTGACTCCAAGGCACTCTCTGAAGCTACGGTAACTCGGATCTCCAACAAACTAGCCATAGGGAGGTAGCTCTCTTCTCCACGATCGCAACGAATCCAGAGTCACCCGACGTCGTATCGCGTATCGATACGGTAATACGTACACCGGGGATCAGGGGATTACACCAGTTCATCACCTCTGAGTGACAAAATTTCGAGCTTGGTGACTTCTCAATCAGTTATATCCATGTCACCTCTGAATCAACAGATAACCAAGTCTCCCTTTTTGCTTACTGTTATGTCCAGTTCATCACCTCTGAACAATAAACACCCCGAGTTTGATAAGCCCTAATCGGTTTTGTCCAGTTTGTCACCTCTGAATCGATGGATATGTAATCTCATCTTTCAGTCCAGTAGGGACTATTTTTTTGTCAAATTATTTCTCAAATGTGTAACTAACCCTATCAGTTTATCACCACTGATTAGATTAGTTATACCGTTATTCCATTTCCTTTTGAGGATTATAATATAACTTGAAAGTAAGAATTGAAAATTCAGAAGATAAAACAAGTTGGAAATGCAATACGGGAGTTAAATAAAATTACTTTTTATTGATTCCAAAAGAGGGATACATGGATGCACAGATTACAAGCTACGAGGGTTCTTCGTAGGACTTGATCTTTTCTTCAAGAGTAGCTAGCCTATTCTTCCTCTCCTCAACAGCCCTGATAAGTACATGCGACTTAACTCGACCTCATTAAAACTCCCTGTTTGGGACAGGCGAGCCTCAATTCAACCAAAGTTGCCTTCTGTGCTAGCTCCTATTGCAGGACTTCGTCATTCTGGGCCTTAAGCTGCTCTAACCGAGCAATCTTCTCAAGACGCACCAGTTCGGCCTTAGCAGAAGAAGATTGGCTTTCTTGATCATTTTCTTGGCTTTTTCAATCTTATTCTCAGCATCGAGAAGAGCACTGTTAGAAGCATCTATAGCATCCCCTTGATACTACATCAGGATTGTCTTTCATACAACAGAATCATTGTTCTAAAGGCAGACAAATTATCCTATCTACTTTCGGGATGATGAACCATCGCAACTGGACATGGAAGGTCTTCCTCCTGCACAAGGCCGTAATCTCTCGCTTAATGGCAGATTGTACCATCAAGAAGATGGATCTTCTTTGATCAAAATTGGCAAAGGAAGCTGGATCTTCTGTAATCAAAATTGGCAAGGGACTAGTTGCCACCAGAAAGCTGGATCTTCCTTAAATAAAAGGATCCAAGACCTTACAGGTGATGTCTGCCTTCCTGAAGTGGATCATCTTGGATAAGCAACTACCAGCCCCTTTCCGAAGTAGATCATCTCGGATAAGCGACTGTCAACCTCTTCTAAGAACACGCATCAGCTGCTCCAGTATGTTTCTCTTACTTATGATCAAAGTTTCAAATTTAAGATCAGGGAAAAAATTTTTGGTCTCTTTCATCAAGACGAAAGACTGGCGAACATAGTTCACTGCGATGCAAACTGAAAACGAGTTAGCGTTAAATCAAAAGAAAAATGCAAAGATGGAATGCTAAGTCAAATTCTTTGGGCGAAGCAATTCATATCCGATCCAGTTGTGCCTTAAAGATGGATTTCAGTTAAGCAGAGGATAGCCTTACTTGCATAATGATGATAGACTACCTCAGCAAAGCCAAGTCCTAGCCTCGCCTCTATGGCTGGGCCAGACTGGCCTAGAGGGACGCAGTCTTGACCCCACCTATATGGCAAGACCGGCTCAACCTTGAAGAGGCCAAGTCCTAAGCCTTACCTGCATGGCAAATTTAACGAGCAGACTTAACAGATCAAGGCAGCGACCCTGCATGAAAAGAGCGAGAATGTTAGCTTCATCGAGTAGTTGGAAAATAGGGCTGAAACCTTTTTCTGAAAGTCAGCCAAATGCAAAGATCAAGGGAATTTAATCCCTAAGATGGCTGATAAAGCTAAGGGAGATGAACTCCCTGAAAATCACCTGATAGCCGAGGCTTACCAGTTCTTAATTGAGTGGGCGTCCCCACTATCTGAATCTCCTTTCCTAGGCAATAAGGAGAGGTCATAAACACACTTTCCAGAAGGAGAAAAGTATGCTTCTCTGAGAAGGACTATGAGTGTCCTATTTATAGGCCTCATGGCCTGACTACGCCACTGCTACTTCGAGATTGGAGGCGCAGGCGAATTTAAGGCATGCAAGTGCTTGGCCTTGAGAAAAGGAAGAGTCTCTCTTGGGAATGTGCACGAAGTTAAATGAACTTCGAAAAAGGAAATAATCTCCCTCGATTAAATGCAAGAGAAGTTATTCTAACCTCAGAAAAGGGAGCAATCCCTCTCGTAACTCGCAAAAGGCGGTTAGCCTTGGGGAAGGAATGTTTTTCCAATCCCGATTTAAGACGAAGCTACTCCGAGAGGCTCGAACGCGAAGCTATCCAGACGCGAAGCTACCTAGATGCGAAGCTACCCAAAATCGCGAATCTACACGATTCCTCGGCGAACTTATTCCAATCGAAAGCAGGATTGAAAGTGAAGCTGAACTCAACCACTATGGCAACGTTCGCATTTCACATACCATCAATCGAAGCAGTTCAAAGTATTTCCGAGTCTGAACCATTCCATTGCAGACTTATGAAAACTTTGAAGGGGGCTTTGTTGACACTCTGAAAAAGACAAGATTCCTAACTGGCCTGAACAAATATCTAATTTGTTGACATCTACAAAAGACAAGTGGCAGATAAGCCGACAGCCAGCTCTTCACCCATCTCAAAGGGGACGAATCAGCAACTTAGACTCTACTAATCCAGTGAAGCAGACAGTAAGCCGAGATCGTCATTAAAAGCCTGTGAGAAGGCCCAAGCAGGTCCAAGGACACTAATTAGCTCAACACTTAGTCTCGCACGAGCCCACGAGATAAGTCTCGCATGAGAAACCAAAGTTGCTTAGCATCGCAGGAAACTCCTTCATAGCCTCGCTGCAAGCTAACTTACAACTTCACCCGGAGATGCTCAGTTAACTTCGTAGAAAGCTAACTTCGCTCGAAGCCCCACGCAGCTGCGCGAAAGGCTGACTGGTAGCTTCGCCACAAGTCTTACCCAGCTCCGCTGAAGAGCTTTCTTTTAACTTCGCCAGACGCTTCTCCCAGCTTCACCATGAGCTCAAGGCCACGACTCCGCTGTGGGTCTTTTATGGTCACCTTTGACCAATCAAATCCCCAGATGAGATGAAATTTAATTGAGATCAAATTTGGCAGTTTCTTGCCATAATCTTTTGACTCTCCCAATCAGGTGAGAAGATCACGGGAGATCTTTTAGTTATTTGAAAAGAATCAAGGGAGAATCCCTCATTTAGCAGAGTGGATCAAGAGATCAGTGCTACTTGCTATTCCTAGCTTCGCGAAAAGCTGTTTCTAGCCTCGTTACGAGACTACTTTCTAGATGTAAAACAGATTGACTCAATCTGTTTTCAGATTTTCAGGGTAATTATACCCCTATTCCTCCTTATAAATAGCCTACCAGAGGCATACAGAGAAGAGGCTGAAAAAAGAGAGGAGAGACGGCTAAGAATAGAGAGGAGATTGGAGATCTACTCTCTCGCTTTCAAGAACACAGAGAATTACTTCTCTAATCCTGCAAGGATAAATTCAGGGTGCTAATACTCTAAGATCTTCTTCCCTCTCAAGGAATCTCCGGAACCAGGCAAGAAGGAATTCCCCAAGCGGAGGCAGCTCGAGAAGTAACAAGAGGGCTCTACCGACCTTCTGTTCTCCGATTCCCCAAATCAGGCAAGAAGTGAATCCTATCAGGCGGCAGTCCGATTGTCTGATCGATCGCATCATCAAAGGGATAAAGTGATCGCGCGCTGATCAGATTCCTACCGGCACACTTCCTCAGAAATCTTAGAGGAGATCTACCTGTAATCTTCTTACTGTAAAGAATTACTTGTAATTTAGCTCCTCGACACTTTTTTATAAGTTTTTCCCTTTGTAAAATCAATGGAAAACAGTGGCTTCCGTGAACTACCGCAATATCTTGATTGGGTTGCAACACTTGGCCTAATCTGACCATCACTGGAACCACCACCTTGAGGTAACATTTTTCCTTCCCTTTCTTCTTTTTTATGCATATATGCATTCATTCATACATTGAGGACAATGCATGAGATAGGTGTGGGAGAGGGTTCTAACATAACATAGGTTTTCTTTTAATTTATAATATATATATAACATTTTCTTTGCTTTTAACAACTTTTTAAAAAGAGAACAATATTTTGACCTATCTTTGTAAGAAATTAAGTTAATTTTAAAGAATAAGGAATCAAAATTAGGATTTCTTATTTTTGGTCAAAATAAGATTATTTGTTTGATTTTTATGGTTAGGAAGAAAAATTGAGAAATAATTACGTCTTGATTTTTACGTTGATGGGATATGCATACTTTACACACTCACGCACTTAGGGTTCAAAAACAAAAATTCAAATGCAACAACAATAACAACAACTAAGCCATTTGTCTCAAGTATTTGGGGTAGGCTACATAAACCAAAAGACAATTACGCCGGATCGGGCACAGAGATCAGCTTTCTCCACTCATTCCTGTCGAGCAAAATGCCTTCACTAAGACTTTTAGCCTCTATTTCTTGTCATATTACCTCCATTCATGTTTTCTTCAGTGTCCCCTGCGCTCTTTTAATTTACCCTAATTTGATACGCTCTACTCATCGGACTGGCACATCTGTAGGTCCACGTCGCACATGATCAAATCATCGCTAGCGATTTTCTCTCATCTTCTTTTCTATAGAGGCTACGCCTATCTTAGTAAGAATATACTCATTTCTCATCTTATCTCTCCTCGTGTTGCCACACATCCAACGAAGCATGCACATCTCTACTACACTCATTTTCTAGGCATGCTATCTCTTTATAGCCCAACATTTTGTGTCATATAACAAAGCTGGCCTAATAGCAGTCTGATAAAACTTTTCCTTTAGCTATAACAGAATATTACAATCACATAAAACTCCTGTTGTGCTCTTCCATTTTAACCAGCTGGCTTGAATCTTATGGTTGACATCATTATTGATCTCCCCATCTTTTTGGATAATAGAATCTAAGTACTTAAAATGACTGCTCATCGGTATTTCTTGACTATCTAGTATCAAAATTGTATAATCTCGAATTTACTGTTTACTGAATTTACACTCCATATATTCTGTTTTTGTCCTACTTAATCTAAAACCTCGAGATTCTAGAGTTTGCCTCCATAACTCCAATTTTGCATTTACCCCAGCTCTTGTTTCATCGACTAGGATAATATCATCAACAAAAAGTATACACCATGGTATCTCATCCTGAATAGCTCTAGTAAGCTCATTCATCATTATGGCAAATAAAAATAGACTCAATGCAGATCCTTGATGCAATCCCATTGTGATAAAAAATCACTTGTTATGCCTCCACAAGTTTTGACATTTGCCACTACTCCATCGTACATGTCCCTGATTATGTCAATATATTTGATGGGGACTCCCTTTTTCATCAATGTCCACTATAATACCTCTTGGCCACTTATCATAAGCTTTTTCTAAATCAATAAAGACCATATGCAAATTTCTCTTCCTCTCTCCAAATCACTTTATAAGTTGACGAAGCAAATGAATAGCCTCTGTCGTCAATCGCCCCAGCATGAACTTAAACTGATTCTCTGATATTTTAACATTCTACCATAACCTGTGTTCAATTACTCCTTTCTAAAGCTTCATGGTGTGGCACATGACTTTTATTCCATGATAGTTTGAACAACTCTGGATATCACCTTTGTTCTTATAGAGAGGTATAAGGGTACTCTTCCTCTACTCATTTAGTATCTTTTTAGTTAGCCAGATCTTATTAAAGAGGTCTGTCAGCCATCTCACGCCACCTCTCCTAAGCATCTCCATATCTCAATAGGAATTTCATCAGGGCCAACAGCTTTTCTTGACTTCATCCTCTTCAAGGCCCCCTTAACTTCAGATATGCTAATTCTGCTCATATAATTACGGTTCATATCTTGGCACTGAACGGTAAGGTCATCCAAATCTTGAGTAGAACTACCATTAAATAATTTGTCAAAATACTTTCTCCATCTTTCTTTGATTTCTTCATCTCAAACTAAAACCTTCTGACCCTCATTTTTAACATACCTTACAATACATAAGTCTCTAGTCTTTCTTTCCCTTATTCGAGCAATTCTATAAATATCCCTTTCAACCTCTATGGTATCCAACTTTTCATACACTTCTTTGTACACTTTAGCTCTTGCATTCTGAACTGCTTTCTTAGCCTCCTTCTTGAACAGCTTATACCTCTCAAAACTCACTCCATCACAATTTTTCTTCAAATCTCTGTAAGAGTTTCATTTGATTTTAATGGCAGCTTTTACCTCTTCATTTCTGTTACGCCCCGCTCCCAAAAAAACGCTGGAGCAGAGACGCGACATGAGTCGGCGACACATATACGCAAGGAAAATCCCTCACGCATACGCGCTAAGCCATAAGTAACCAGAAACAAGCTATAATAAATCCCAACTGTAATGAATACTGAATACTGCAATACCACATATGAGCAACCACGCATGATATCATATGAATCAAGACTGGAATAACAACTGAACTGATATAACAAGAAACAGGAAATGATACGAAGGCTAGAAAGATAAAAGTACCAGAATAGAATAGGGAGAAGCTCCAGCTATTCGCGAAGCGTACAGCCTCAACGAACACCTGCACATTAGAAACAAACCGTCCAATATCTGGACGTGCAAATCCAGGGTCGTCAGAACGCGACCATGGTGAGTGTGTGTGTAAAGGGGAAAGAGCTCGTGCATGAGAAACAATGCATAAAGAAATAACAAGAATAACTGCAGATAACATATAACTGAATAGCATGACAAACGACTGCAGATATAAGATAAATAAATATCATGACATGATAACATCTGAACTAAAGCATATCTGATATCAATATCAACAAAGATAAATGACAACTATCTCATCTGTAAACTAACAACTGATATCAAAGTCATCTATCACAAATGTAAACTAATAGCTGATGTCTGAATGTGTGACCTAGCATATATCACTAGTCTGGTTGGTTATTATTAACCTAACTAATGTAGTACTTAGCTGTGTCCCATACCACAGCCGTTTTCCCACATATCAAATAATGTTATCGTTGTTGTAACTGCCTGCCAATGTAGTGCATGTGTTTTGGAAGAGTACCGTGCATGCCCGGTACCACGGTCTATCACCCCTGGCACTGAACCAGGACAAGCCGCTAGGCTCTGACAACTAAAGACCACAGCCCCACACGAAAAGACAACTAGTGTGGCACCGTAATCTGGGCATAGCCCAGACAACTGACAACTGAATAGGTAGCCAGTACTACCCTGGTTCTGTAAGATCACCTAGAGGGGGGGTGAATAGGTGATGGCTAATCTAATGGTCACTAGTGAACAAATAATGCGGAATTAAAACTAAGTTGACCAAATTAAAATTTCTTTTAATTAAACACTTATGTATAACTCAAGAGTGTTGCCGAATTCCCCTTGCGAGGCTCTGGACAAGCTCCTCTAGATTCCCCTTGAATGGGTTGAGGTGCCGCGTTGGCTCTCTTGGTTGAATACTAGTGTTAACAACAATCCCACGCAATTATATATCAATTAAGCACAAGGGTATATATCATGCATATATAAGATGAACACAATAAATTGAATGCAAGATATAAAATAGAGACAAAAAGAGAAAGAGGGAAGAGTAAGCAATCGCAAACACAAAGGGTTTGTTTCGAGGTTCGAGCACACTTGCTCTACATCCCCGCCTTCGACACACGAAGGATTTCCACTATGCAAGATCCCACTGGATCTCTCCTCGGTGCCGTACACCTACAAACCCTCGGACTCCCAAGTCCCGTACACACGCAAGCCCCCTAAGCTTGCCGAGGCCGCACCTCGAACCACCAAGAGTTCACAACCGAACTCCAACCACAACGAGCACACTTGCCCGCTTTCTCAAAGTACAAAGAAAGGATCTCTTTGATGATCACAACACTTGATCACCTAAAGAGCACTCTCACTACAACACACCTATAGGAATATCTAGCAATGGAAAGCTCAAGTGTGGTGTGAGGAAAGCAAGGAAAGACTATGGTGAAAAACTCAAAGAATCACTTAACACTCTCTTGATAAAAACTCCCTTTTGATTGGAAATATTTGCTCTCAAATTTGTGGAGAAAACTTCTGAAATGAGTGGGAAAAACTGCTCAAGAAGTCTCAAAAATCTTCACCTCAAAACAGTTGACAAGACCCCCTTTTATAGGCTGCCAGAAATAGAGCCGTTGGGGTTCTGTCAGTGCTGTCGGTCGACCGCCGGTCGACCGGCCAACGGTCATTTTTCTGACCGTTGCAGCCACCGGTCGACCGGCTCGGTCGACCGATAACCTGGAATGAACTGTCGGTCGACCTATCGGTCGACTGGACATTTCCAGAGAGCAAACTCTCTTGGTCGGTCGACCGACCCGTCGACCGGCCACTGTGCTGACAACGTGCACAGGGCTGTGCACATCGGTCGACCGGTCCGGTCGACCGACATGGCCTGTCAGCCAGTCTCCAGGTCTGAAAACAGGATTTAAAATCTTTTTATAAAATCCTAAAAATACATAGAAATTCTACAAAAATAGTTTTACCAATATACTTGAAAGAACAAACATGCTTGCACAAAATCAAGACATGTTATAGATGTTTTGGTCTATTTTTGTAACTTGGAAATATTAGCTCAATAACCAAAATGTATTTTTCCAAAACATGTTTTTCCAAACTTGTTTTTCTAAATCTTCATCAAATACAAAAACAAGATATTTGAGTTCATTTAAAAGCATGGTGTGTATGGATATGATCCACTACACAATCAATATGGAATATCTATGTTTTTGACATAAAGCTCTAATCATGATTTTGGTTTAAAGATATGAACTATGAAATACCAAAATCCAAGATAAATATTTTGTCTCAAAGAAAATCTTTGTTCTAAATAAAAATTCTTTTCTAAACATAAAAATCTTTTATGAAATCAATTAAATCAAGAGTTCTACCAAGAGTGTGTGTGTGTGATATAACTTGAGCAATCCACCAACTATCTATCCTTTACATTTTTACTAAAACAAAAATACAAATTCTATACCTAGACCCAAGTCTTCAACTTCTTGAAGTCTTCCCTTGAAGGCTTCTCATCTTCTTGACTTGGTCCAAGCTTGATCCAAAAACTCCTTGGATCACCACATGCAAGCTCCAAATCTTGTTCTTTTATCCTTTGTTGAGCTATGCACCTACTAAGATCTTGATCATGAATCTGTCACTAATTAAACACAAGATCATTAGTAACTATAACTACATGAGTTGATCATCATCAAAACTAGGGTGAAAGGCCTTTGGGCCAACAGGTTCCCCATGGTTGGAACCCACAACTCAGTACCATAAGAATCCTTCCAAAATACACGACATGCATCATTAGGCAATTACCCCTGTTCCCCGGGTTATGGTGTCTTTTATTAATAAACAATCAATGAGTTATTTGTAATAGTAACCAATATCTCCAACAACTGCTGATGTCAACACTAGCTGATAATCTGACAACTGGTAACTGATAACTGATATCTGACAACTCTGATATCTCACAACTATGATATCTGACAACTAATATCTGACATCTGAATAGAATACTGGAGATATAGCTACTGACGCAATAGTGCCACTAACACAATAGTGTCACAGACAACTAGTGTCACTAACAACTATAACTTGTACAGATCTCTGCTAACTCATATCAACAATGAAATACATGATCACTGATCACTACCACAATGTATCACTGAAAACTCATGTAAACTCTGAACATGAACATCTTATAATCACCAACAAGTATCTCACCAATAAGTAGTAAACTGATAATTAGTATCTGGTGACTCTGAAGTACAAGATCATTAATATCAACTTGGTCACTAACACATTAGCTCAACCTCTACTAACTGAAGTAATCCAGTCTCTAACATCTTAATAAGTCCACATCAATACTCAAATGAATCATAAGGTATATCTTCGAGAACAATATGTCAACACACACCGCAATCATATCTATATAGGGAACATCCTCTAAGAACATCGTAACAAGTCAACAACAATATCTGAATGAATCATCACCAATAAAAGGATATCAAGTCAACACATACTGAATCATATTTAAATAGTCAACATCCTCAACAACATGTATTCTAAGATATCTACATCTTGGTACCCAACATTAATAACATGTCATCTAACAGATCCCAATTACCAACAATGTCCATCTCATCTCAATATCAGTCAGGCTCCAATGAAAGGAGTACAGATTCTGGATACTTCTAACTCAAGATCAATCTAAGACACAACTCAACTAATCCAGTCATATCTGATATGTCCTCAAATACTCAACTAAATAAGTCATATTCAATAACTGATCATCATTCAATGTAAATATCATAAGTCCCAGATCAATCCGAAGTCACTACAACCAATTCATATCCCAATAGTCACATGATCAATAAGCATCAGTACAAATTAAGTAATCTGATACAATAAACTGTTGTTCCAACATCTATCAATAATCAACACTTAGTCCACTCACTCTGACAAACTATATCTGATTCATAAGGCTACACAATCGCCACTTCTATTAATGATCAGTCATAATATCCCAACACTCGGTATCACAACATATTCATGCATATAAGATCTATTAGATCAAGTCATTACCACCCACATCCATCCCTTGAAGTCACATACATCCATCTATATTCATCACATAATCCAAAGGTAAAGTCCACAATCCATAAGGAAGCTAAACACAGCAGTCAGCAAATAATTAGTCGACTAGGGGTATATACAAGTCGACTAGAGGATGGTGTAGTCGACTAATCAAGTGGGCCAAGTCGACTACACCAAGGCCAAGTCAACTGACAGGTGAGACTAGTCGACTAACAGAGATACAGAGAGTTCAACATATTCTGGAAGGGGGATTAGTCGACTAGTGCCATATATTAGTCGACTAACAGGGCTATTAGTCGACTAATAACAGGTATTAGTCGACTAATCAGCCTCTGTCATTCAGAAACAGTGCATACTGATACCCACTCTCTCACACCATAAAACATGTATAAGTATCTTCTCTTGCACACATCAACATACACAATCATTACTTTAATCTATGTACACAATAGGATCATGATTAAATCAAATAACATAAATACGGGGAATCAAAGGAAGAGGAGAATACACTCACCTTGGGGAATCTGCACGTTACCGGGCGAGTCGCTGCCACGGTCGCTGTGGTGTCGTTCCTCGCCATCGGACTGCATAGGACGGTAGCCCGGGTCCTGGGGAAGACCTGGCTGCAATCTGGAGGTCTCGCGCTCGCCGGAAGGGCCTGGAATCGCCGCTCGCCCGCTGCCTGCGCTGCTGGTCTGGTTCTGGATCTGCTGTGCGCGTCGTCGGGCGAGTCGCTGCCGTGGTCGGCCTGCTGCTCTGTTGGATCTGTCGCTGCGCCATGGAGCAGGGCAGCAAGGGGAGGGGCTCGCCAGGGCTGTTCTGGTGGAGGAGATGGGCAGCCATGGAGGATGTCTGGGCGGCTGTCCAAGGGAGAGAGCGGTCTGGCCTGCAGGTGCTGCTGGCGGATCTGGTACAGATCTGGGCTCGGCCATGGAGTTGGGAGCTCGGCCATGGACCTGGACTCGGCTGATGATGAAGAGGAGAAGGGGATCCGGCCTGATGTGGAGACGGGCGGCTGCTGGAGATGGCCGGCCTGGTTGGAGGAGGCGCAGCCAAAGGGGGAGATCCAGGATTGCGGCTGCAGGGGCTGTGCGGCTGGGGTAGTTGGGATTGGGGAGAGGTGCGGCTGCTTGAGGGGAGGGTTTGGGAGAAGATTAAATTAGGGATTGATAATTAGGTTTAGGGTTAGGTTATCAATAGGGTTATATAGTAGGGTGGTATTGGGTTGGGTCTAGGTAACCGGGTTAGGATCCGAATAGGTAAATGTGTGATAGGATAAAGGGTATGCTATTGGGTTAAGGGTTATGGAATCCAAATGGGTTGAATGGGTATGGAATAAAAGAGTAATGGGTATAGGATCCAGGGGAAGGCATGAATAAAAGTCAAGGGAAAGGAAATATACCACTCCAAAATAATAATCCAACATTAGTAGCAACATTACCTAATCAAAATAATAGTATTAATAATACCAATAACAACTCGTAATACAAAAATAATAGAACACTAATATTAATTACTGAGCATTAGTAATAAATAATGATACACTAAATAGAATAACAATAAATAATAATGGAAGAACCATATACTATCTGAAAATAATTTGCATATTCAACAATAATAATCACGAGAGAAATAAATTAACTTTAGTAATTAAAATAATCAGTAATTCAAAATAAATACTTTTAGAAAAATGAAAATACTGTATTACTAACTAGGGATCTTATACTCTACCCACCTTATTAAAAATTTCGTCCCCGAAATTCATATAAAGCAGGGGATGGTAAGAGAGTCCCAAAATTAAAAGAGAAGACAAACAAACACCACGTCACTTCTCGGTACATCATAAATCCACCATGCTTCCGCTGCGCTACTCTGATTCTGCTACCAGCTTTAACATGAAGTAACCACTCCCAAGAGATAGAATGGAAAGAAATAGAATAGAAAGAAAGGATGAAATCAAGATGGAAATCTAAATCACTCAAAGAAGAGTAGAGATCAAGGATATCGAAAGATCAAAGATGAGAATTTCCAAAGGACGGCCAATTCCAAATGGACTGAATATCATAATGGATTGTATATGTATATTGCAGTATAACAATAGCTTATTTTCAAGTTACCGGTAAGAGCTAGGTCTCTCTTGCGAAACAAAAGTCAAAATTTCACATCGCAAGTTGAAAACCTAGGCTCTGATACCAAGAAAACCCTGTCACTCCCCGCTTCCCAAAAAAAACGCTGGAGCGGAGACGCGACACGAGTCGGCGACGCATATACGCAAGGAAAATCCCTCACGCATACGCGCTAAGCCTTAAGTAACCTAAAACAAGCTATAATAAATCCCAACTGTAATGAATACTGAATACTGCAATACCACATATGAGCAACCACGCATGATATCATATGAATCAAGACTGGAATAACAACTGAACTGATATAACAAGAAACAGGAAATGATACGAAGGCTAGAAAGATAAAAGTACCAGAATAGAATAGGGAGAAGCTCCAGCTATTCGCGAAGCGTACAGCCTCAACGAACACCTGCACATTAGAAACAAACCGTCCAATATCTGGACGTGCAAATCCAGGGTCGTCAGAACGCGACCATGGTGAGTGTGTGTGTAAAGGGGAAAGAGCTCGTGCATGAGAAACAGTGCATAAAGAAATAACAAGAATAACTGCAGATAACATATAACTGAATAGCATGACAAACGACTGCAGATATAAGATAAATAAATATCATGACATGATAACATCTGAACTGAAGCATATCTGATATCAATATCAACAAAGATAAATGACAACTATCTCATCTGTAAACTAACAACTGATATCAAAGTCATCTATCACAAATGTAAACTAATAGCTGATGTCTGAATGTGTGACCTAGCATATATCACTAGTCTGGTTGGTTATTATTAACCTAACTAATGTAGTACTTAGCTGTGTCCCATACCACAGCCGTTTTCCCACATATCAAACAATGTTATCGTTGTTGTAACTGCCTGCCAATGTAGTGCATGTGTTTTGGAAGAGTACCGTGCATGCCCGGTACCACGGTCTATCACCCCTGGCACTGAACCAGGACAAGCCGCTAGGCTCTGACAACTGAACACCACAGTCCCACACGAAAAGACAACTAGTGTGGCGCCGTAATCCGGGCATAGCCCTGACAACTGACAACTGAATGGGTAGCCAGTACTACCCTTGTTCCCCATGGTTGGAACCCACAACTCGGTACCATAAGAATCCTTCCAAAATACACGACATGCATCATTAGGCAATTACCCCTGTTCCCCGGGTTATGGTGTCTTTTATTAATAAACAATCAATGAGTTATTTGTAATAGTAACCAATATCTCCAACAACTGCTGATGTCAACACTAGCTGATAATCTGACAACTGGTAACTGATAACTGATATCTGACAACTCTGATATCTCACAACTATGATATCTGACAACTAATATCTGACATCTGAATAGAATACTGGAGATATAGCTACTGACGCAATAGTGCCACTAACACAATAGTGTCACAGACAACTAGTGTCACTAACAACTATAACTGGTACAGATCACTGCCAACTCATATCAACAATGAAATACATGATCACTGATCACTACCACAATGTATCATTGACAACTCATGTAAACTCTGAACATGAACATCTTATAATCACCAACAAGTATCTCACCAATAAATAGTAAACTGATAATTAGTATCTGGTGACTCTGAAGTACAAGATCATTAATATCAACTTGGTCACTAACACATTAGCTCAACCTCTACTAACTGAAGTAATCCAGTCTCTAACATCTTAATAAGTCCACATCAATACTCAAATGAATCATAAGGTATATCTTCGAGAACAATATGTCAACATACACCACAATCATATCTATATAGGGAACATCCTCTAAGAACATCGTAACAAGTCAACAACAATATCTGAATGAATCATCACCAATAAAAGATATCAAGTCAACACATACTGAATCATATTTAAATAGTCAACATCCTCAACAACATGTATTCGAAGATATCTACATCTTGGTACCCAACATTAATAACATGTCATCTAACAGATCCCAATTACCAACAATGTCCATCTCATCTCAATATCAGTCAGGCTCCAATGAAAGGAGTAAAGATTCTGGATACTTCTAACTCAAGATCAATCTAAGACACAACTCAACTAATCCAGTCATATCTGATATGTCCTCAAATACTCAACTAAATAAGTCATATTCAATAACTGATCATCATTCAATGTAAATATCATAAGTCCCAGATCAATCCGAAGTCACTACAACCAATTCATATCCCAATAGTCACATGATCAATAAGCATCAGTACAAATTAAGTAATCTGATATAATAAACTGTTGTTCCAACATCTATCAATAATCAACACTTAGTCCACTCACTCTGACAAACTATATCTGATTCATAAGGCTACTCAATCGCCACTTCTATTAATGATCAGTCATAATATCCCAACACTCGGTATCACAACATATTCATGCATATAAGATCTATTAGATCAAGTCATTACCACCCACATCCATCCCTTGAAGTCACATACATCCATCTATATTCATCACATAATCCAAAGGTAAAGTCCACAATCCATAAGGAAGCTAAACACAGCAGTCAGCCAATAATTAGTCGACTAGGGGTATATACAAGTCGACTAGAGGATGGTGTAGTCGACTAATCAAGTGGGCCAAGTCGACTACACCAAGGCCAAGTCGACTGACAGGTAAGACTAGTCGACTAACAGAGATACAGAGAGTTCAACATATTCTGGAAGGAGGATTAGTCGACTAGTGCCATATATTAGTCGACTAACAGGGCTATTAGTCGACTAATCAGCCTCTGTCAGCCAGAAACAATGCATACTGATACCCACTCTCTCACACCATAAAACATGTATAAGTATCTTCTCTTGCACACATCAACATACACAATCATTACTTTAATCTATGTACACAATAGGATCATGATTAAATCAAATATACATAAATACGGGGAATCAAAGGAAGAGGAGAATACACTCACCTTGGGGAATCTGCACGTTACCGGGCGAGTCGCTGCCACGGTCGCTGTGGTGTCGTTCCTCGCCATCGGACTGCATAGAACGGTAGCCCGGGTCCTGGGGAAGACCTGGCTGCAATCTGGAGGTCTCGCGCTCGTCGAAAGGGCCTGGAATCGCCGCTCGTCCGCTGCCTACGCTGCTGGTCTGGTTCTGGATCTGCTGTGCACGTCGTCGAGTGAGTCGCTGCCGTGGTCGGCCTGCTGCTCTGTTGGATCTGTCGCTGCGCCATGGAGCAGGGAAGCAAGGGGAGGGGCTCGCCAGGGCTGTTCTGGTGGAGGAGATGGGCGGCCATGGAGGATGTCTGGGCGGCTATCCAAGGGAGAGAGCGGTCTGGCCTGCAGGTGCTGCTGGCGGATCTGGTACAGATCTGGGCTCGGCCATGGAGTAGGGAGCTCGGCCATGGACCTGGACTCGGCTGATGATGAAGAGGAGAAGGGGATCCGGCCTGATATGGAGACGGGCGGCTGCTGGAGATGGCCGGCCTGGTTGGAGGAGGCGCAGCCAAAGGGGGAGATCCAGGATTGCGGCTGCAGGGGCTGTGCGGCTGGGTTAGTTGGGATTGGGGAGAGGTGCGGCTGCTTGAGGGGAGGGTTTGGGAGAAGATTAAATTAGGGATTGATAATTAGGTTTAGGGTTAGGTTATCAATAGGGTTATATAGTAGTGTGGTATTGGGTTGGGTCTAGGTAACCGGGTTAGGATCCGAATAGGTAAATGTGTGATAGGATAAAGGGTATGCTATTGGGTTAAGGGTTATGGAATCCAAATGGGTTGAATGGGTATGGAATAAAAGAGTAATGGGTATAGGATCCAGGGGAAGGCATGAATAAAAGTCAAGGGAAAGGAAATATACCACTACAAAATAATAATCCAACCTTAGTAGCAACATTACCTAATCAAAATAATAGTATTAATAACACCAATAGTATTAATAATACAAAAATAATAGAACACTAATATTAATTACTGAGCATTAGTAATAAATAATGATACACTAAATAGAATAACAATAAATAATAATGGAAGAACCATATACTATCTGAAAATAATTTGCATATTCAACAATAATAATCACGAGAGAAATAAATTAACTTGAGCAATTAAAAATAATCAGTAATTCAAAATAAATACTTTTAGAAAAATGAAAATACTGTATTACTAACTAGGGATCTTACACTCTACCCACCTTATTAAAAATTTCGTCCCCGAAATTCAAATAAAGCAGGGGATGGTAAGAGAGTCCCAAAATCAAAAGAGAAGACAAACAAACACCACGTCGCTTCTCGGTACATCATAAATCCACCATGCTTCCGCTGCGCTACTCTGATTCTGCTACCAGATTCAACATGAAGTAACCACTCCCAAGAGATAGAATGGAAAGAAATAGAATAGAAAGAAAGGATGAAATCAAGATGGAAATCCAAATCACTCAAAAGAAGAGTAGAGATCAAGGATATCGAAAGATCAAAGATGAGAATTTCCAAAGGACGGCCAATTCCAAATGGACTGAATATCATAATGGATAGTATATGTATATTGCAGTATAACAATAGCTTATTTTCAAGTTACCGGTAAGAGCTAGGTCTCTCTTGCGAAACAAAAGTCAAAATTTCACATCGCAAGTCGAAAACCTAGGCTCTGATACCAAGAAAACCCTGTCACGCCCCGCTTCCCAAAAAAAACGTTGGAGCGGAGACGCGACACGAGTCGGCGACGCATATACGCAAGGAAAATCCCTCACGCATACGCGCTAAGCCTTAAGTAACCTAAAACAAGCTATAATAAATCCCAACTGTAATGAATACTGAATACTGCAATACCACATATGAGCAACCACGAATGATATCATATGAATCAAGACTGGAATAACAACTGAACTGATATAACAAGAAACAGGAAATGATACGAAGGCTAGAAAGATAAAAGTACCAGAATAGAATAGGGAGAAGCTCCAGCTATTCGCGAAGCGTACAGCCTCAACGAACACCTGCACATTAGAAACAACCGTCAAATATCTGGACGTGCAAATCCAGGGTCGTCAGAACGCGACCATGGTGAGTGTGTGTGTAAAGGGGAAAGAGCTCGTGCATGAGAAACAGTGCATAAAGAAATAACAAGAATAACTGCAGATAACATATAACTGAATAGCATGACAAACGACTGCAGATATAAGATAAATAAATATCATGACATGATAACATCTGAACTGAAGCATATCTGATATCAATATCAACAAAGATAAATGACAACTATCTCATCTGTAAACTAACAACTGATATCAAAGTCATCTATCACAAATGTAAACTAATAGCTGATGTCTGAATGTGTGACCTAGCATATATCACTAGTCTGGTTGGTTATTATTAACCTAACTAATGTAGTACTTAGCTGTGTCCCATACCACAGCCGTTTTCCCACATATCAAACAATATTATCGTTGTTGTAACTGCCTGCCAATGTAGTGCAAGTGTTTTGAAAGAGTACCGTGCATGCCCGGTACCACGGTCTATCACCCCTGATACTGAACCAGGACAAGCCGCTAGGCTCTGACAACTGAAGACCACAGCCCCACATGAAAAGACAACTAGTGTGGCGCCGTAATCCGGGCATTGCCCTGACAACTGAATGGGTAGCCAGTACTACCCTGGTTCCCCATGGTTGGAACCCACAACTCGGTACCATAAGAATCCTTCCAAAATACACGACATGCATCATCAGGCAATTACCCCTGTTCCCCGGGTTATGGTGTCTTTTATTAATAAACAATCAATGAGTTATTTGTAATAGTAACCAATATCTCCAACAACTGCTGATGTCAACACTAGCTGATAATCTGACAACTGGTAACTGATAACTGATATCTGACAACTCTGATATCTCACAACTATGATATCTGACAACTAATATCTGACATCTGAATAGAATACTGGAGATATAGCTACTGACGCAATAGTGCCACTAACACAATAGTGTCACAGACAACTAGTGTCACTAACAACTATAACTGGTACAGATCTCTGCCAACTCATATCAACAATGAAATACATGATCACTGATCACTACCACAATGTATCACTGACAACTCATGTAAACTCTGAACATGAACATCTTATAATCACCAACAAGTATCTCACCAATAAGTAGTAAACTGATAATTAGTATCTGGTGACTCTAAAGTACAAGATCATTAATATCAACTTGGTCACTAACACATTAGCTCAACCTCTACTAACTGAAGTAATCCAGTCTCTAACATCTTAATAAGTCCACATCAATACTCAAATGAATCATAAGGTATATCTTCGAGAACAATATGTCAACACACACCGCAATCATATCTATATATGGAACATCCTCTAAGAACATCGTAACAAGTCAACAACAATATCTGAATGAATCATCACCAATAAAAGGATATCAAGTCAACACATACTGAATCATATTTAAATAGTCAACATCCTCAACAACATGTATTCTAAGATATCTACATCTTGGTTCCCAACATTAATAACATGTCATCTAACAGATCCCAATTACCAACAATGTCTGTCTCATCTCAATATCAGTCAGGCTCCAATGAAAGGAGTAAAGATTCTGGATACTTCTAACTCAAGATCAATCTAAGACACAACTCAACTAATCCAGTCATATCTGATATGTCCTCAAATACTCAACTAAATAAGTCATATTCAATAACTGATCATCATTCAATGTAAATATCATAAGTCCCAGATCAATCCGAAGTCACTACAACCAATTCATATCCCAATAGTCACATGATCAATAAGCATCAGTACAAATTAAGTAATCTGATATAATAAACTATTGTTCCAACATCTATCAATAATCAACACTTAGTCCACTCACTCTGACAAACTATATCTGATTCATAAGGCTACACAATCGCCACTTCTATTAATGATCAGTCATAATATCCCAACACTCGGTATCACAACATATTCATGCACATAAGATCTATTAGATCAAGTCATTACCACCCACATCCATCCCTTGAAGTCACATACATCCATCTATATTCATCACATAATCCAAAGGTAAAGTCCACAATTCATAAGGAAGCTAAACACAGCAGTCAGCCAATAATTAGTCGACTAGGGGTATATACAAGTCGACTAGAGGATGGTGTAGTCGACTAATCAAGTGGGCCAAGTCGACTACACCAAGGCCAAGTCGACTGACAGGTAAGACTAGTCGACTAACAGAGATACAGAGAGTTCAACATATTCTGGAAGGAGGATTAGTCGACTAGTGCCATATATTAGTCGACTAACAGGGCTATTAGTCGACTAATAACAGGTATTAGTCGACTAATCAGCCTCTGTCAGCCAGAAACAGTGCATACTGATACCCACTCTCTCACACCATAAAACATGTATAAGTATCTTCTCTTGCACACATCAACATACACAATCATTACTTTAATCTATGTACACAATAGGATCATGATTAAATCAAATATACATAAATACGGGGAATCAAAGGAAGAGGAGAATACACTCACCTTGGGGAATCTGCACGTTACCGGGCGAGTCGCTACCACGGTCGCTGTGGTGTCGTTCCTCGCCATCGGACTGCATAGGACGGTAGCCCGGGTCCTGGGGAAGACCTAGCTGCAATCTGGAGGTCTCGCGCTCGCCGGAAGGGCCTGGAATCGCCGCTCGCCCGCTGCCTGCGCTGCTGGTCTGGTTCTGGATCTGCTGTGCGCGTCGTCGGGCGAGTCGCTGCCGTGGTCGGCCTGCTGCTCTGTTGGATCTGTCGCTGCGCCATGGAGCAGGGCAGCAAGGGGAGGGGCTCGCCAGGGCTGTTCTGGTGGAGGAGATGGGCGGCCATGGAGGATGTCTGTGCGGCTGTCCAAGGGAGAGAGCGGTCTGGCCTGCAGGTGCTGCTGGCGGATCTGGTACAGATCTGGGCTCGGCCATGGAGTTGGGAGCTCGGCCATGGACCTGGACTCGGCTGATGATGAAGAGGAGAAGGGGATCCGGCCTGATGTGGAGACGGGCGGCTGCTGGAGATGGCCGGCCTGGTTGGAGGAGGCGCAGCCAAAGGGGGAGATCCAGGATTGCGGCTGCAGGGGCTGTGCGGCTGGGTTAGTTGGGATTGGGGAGAGGTGCGGCTGCTTGAGGGGAGGGTTTGGGAGAAGATTAAATTAGGGATTGATAATTAGGTTTAGGGTTAGGTTATCAATAGGGTTATATAGTAGGGTGGTATTGGGTTGGGTCTAGGTAACCGGGTTAGGATCCGAACAGGTAAATGTGTGATAGGATAAAGGGTATGCTATTGGGTTAAGGGTTATGGAATCCAAATGGGTTGAATGGGTATGGAATAAAAGAGTAATGGGTATAGGATCCAGGGGAAGGCATGAATAAAAGTCAAGGGAAAGGAAATATACCACTACAAAATAATAATCCAACATTAGTAGCAACATTACCTAATCAAAATAATAGTATTAATAATACCAATAACAACTCGTAATACAAAAATAATAGAACACTAATATTAATTACTGAGCATTAGTAATAAATAATGATACACTAAATAGAATAACAATAAATAATAATGGAAGAACCATATACTATCTAAAAATAATTTGCATATTCAACAATAATAATCACGAGAGAAATAAATTAACTTGAGTAATTAAAAATAATCAGTAATTCAAAATAAATACTTTTAGAAAAATGAAAATACTGTATTACTAACTAGGGATCTTACAATTTCACCGTGATGTATCCTTACATGGTGGAGCGCCACCCCATGACTCACTAAGTACATCTTTAGCTACTCTTTTAATGCAGCTAGCAATTTTGTTTCATATTGTATTGAGATCATCTTGGGCTTTCCAATCTGCTTCATCTACTACTCGATCTACAAAAACTCCTTGGTTACCTTCTTTTAGCCGCCACCACTTAGTCTTAGGATCTAACTTACATTTAATCTTTCTAAATCTCTTTCTAATCCGGATATTTATAATTAAGAGTCTATGTTGGGTTACTACACTCTCACCCGGTACTATCTTACAATCCATACAAGAACCTCTATCTACTTTTCTAGTTAAAAAGAAATCTATTTGGCTCACACTTGATCCACTTCTAAAAGTGATCAAGTAAGACTCTCTCTTCTTAAACAAAGTATTCGCTAAGATCAAACCATAAGACAAAGCAAAATCTGGAATCGAGTTACCTGATTCATTTCTTTTCCCAAAACCAAATCCTCCATGCACACTATCAAACTCATAACGACTAGTTCCTACATGCCCATTGAGATTACCGCCTATGAAAAAGCTTTTCTCTAATGGGTATATCTTGCACATTCTCATCTAAATCCTCCCAAAATTGACGCCTACTAGACTCATCAAGTCCTATTTGTGGTGCATAGACACTAATAACATTAAAAATCTCCCTACCTAAAATAAGTGTAACTAGAAAAATCTTGTAACCCTTTCTCCTAACCTCCACTGCATCCTCAAGCAATTGTTTATCTATGATCACATCACCCCATTATAATTTCTATCTCTATTAGTATACCAAAGTTTATAACCTCACAACTCTATAATTCTAGACCTACCGACTTAGTTTCCTGCACACACAAAATAGTAACATTCTGTCTAACCATAACATCAGCTAACTCTACTAATCTACCTGTAAGAGAACTTATGTTCCATGATGCTAACCTAATCTTATATTCACAAGCTAACTTCTTTACCCTTACTCGCTCATAAAAGTGTGGGAACCCTTACTCATTTGACACCACATCCTGGCGACGATGTGGCGCGTCATTTCTGGACATCGACCTAGTAACCCTTGCCCACTTTTCACCACACCCGGGCTCCGATGCAGCACGTCACTCAGTAGGGAATGCCCCAACAAAATTTAGTTCTTGGTTCATGGTATGTGACAATGTTTTACGTTGGCTATCACAGGCCTACCACAACCTTCCTCCTTTATTTTCATTAGGACAGGTAGTGAACGGTGCACTGGCGGAGTTAAAAACAAAAATCCATATGTCTTATAAAAAAGAAGAAAAAAAAAGAAAAAAGAAAAGAAAATATATACATATCAATAATCCTCTGATTAAGCTGGGTCTCATAAACCATAAGTATTCACGCCTATGGTCCATATAATTAATAAAATCCTTAGTTTTGTGGCCTTAATTGCTCGAGTCCTTAAGTCCTTGGGGTGTTTTTTTCACCCAGTGCCCTAAGACCGTCTGGTTTGATAGTCACCGACCTAAGGCTCGTATCATGGGTAGATTAGAAAGCCTAATAGAACTAAGGGACAATACCACCAAAATTTGTAAAAATAAGGCATAAGAGAGTTGAAGAATCTCGAGTCAAAATTTCACGGTCACGAAGGTACATATGACTTAAGATAAAATAATAGACTATATGAGAAATACAGTTTAACTTCTTATCTTGATTGATAACAAGTTTTTGAATAGAGACTAAGTCTAAGGATGAATAGTTTGGTGTTCGTATAACTTATAGATTACTTAATTCTTACAAAAATACTTCAAATATTTTATCTTCTTTTCAAAATGTGCTTTCAAAAATACTAATACTTTATTTCTCTTTCTTTATGAATTTTGTGAGTGTAATCTACTGAAAACCCTAACGAGACAATACTCGTCCTCTAGGGGTAGCCTAGAAGTTTAATGACTTGTTGCACATACTAAGTGCAACCGTGATTCCTACGAAAGTGAGTTAGATTAGTTCTGTTTTATTGTTTTGCTCGAGGACGAGCAAAGATAGGTGTGGCGGTGTGTTTGAATACATATATTACATATTTGTTATTACATTCCTATATTTATTCTTTAATAAATCCTGCAATTATTCTGTCTTAATACCTAATTTGTGCAGGATATGATGGGAGAAGATAAATCACAAATTCAGATTAACAAACCAGATTCTGAAGGGATTTAAATCACAACCGAAGATCAGAACATATCAGAAGGATAACCCCATATCAGAGTTAGTTAAACCAGATTTTTAAAGATCAAATGGTTAACCTGAGAATCAACAAAGATAAGTCAAAATTAGAGATCCAACTGAAAAACTAATTGGAGATAAAAGAGAATCGGGGATCCACGGCTCAGCTTCCCCAAGATCTGACCAGATGGCCAGATCAATATCGCGGATCCGCGACATTCCTTGCAAATCTGTGACAATTTAGAAGATCTGGGGGAGCGTTGCTCCCCCTATCTGTGTACTCCTCTCTGTAGTTCATTTTGACTATAAATATTGCACACTTCGAAGAAGAACGGGCACCACATTGCAGAAAGAGATCCTAGACTAGTTTTTACTCTAGTTTAGTTTAGGTTTTCTTTTTCTTTTTAAATATATTTTTAATTTCTTTATATCTTAGATTAGAGAGAGTTTCATGAACAAAATGAGAGAAAGATTTATATTTAGAGTAACACTAAATGTAATCTTCTTTAAAGAGAGTTGTATTGAGAGTGATTGTAACCCTCGACTCCAGTCACCGATTATTTTCACTGGTGGTAGGTATACTATAAATGTTGGTCCCGAGATGATGCCAATTGTTGAACTTTCTCTGTTGGCACTTATGGATCTAAAATACGAAGTCAACACAAATACTAAACAAAGAAGGATTAAAGTTAAACAAATAAATAAACTTGCAATAAAGAAAAGTAAATCTCAGAAAGTTAGATAAACGCAAACACGAGAGATTTATCCTGGTTCGATCCTCGTGACCTACATCCAGTCCCCAAGCCACCCGCTTGAGATTTTCCTTTATCCTTGATTTTGTACACCCAAAATCACAACCATGCACACCACTTGACAAATCCCCTTTGCCAAATGTGTACACCTTCTCTACATCCAAGAGAACAAACTTCACCTTGTACAACTGCTTCTACACCAATAAGACCCCCGTGCACAATGATTGCTTTGAGTATTACAACATTTTCCTATAAGCCTTGGTATTGTGTATGAACATGGACAAGGTCTAGTATAGGAGACAAACTTCAGAGAACTTCACAAAGGAATTTGACTTTTGGTGAAGAACTGAAGTGGAAATCAGTTTTCAGGAAAACCAGAATTTGGCAGAATTTTTAATCTAGAAACTGAAGATTAGGATTGGTATTTTGCCTTAGATTAACAACCCTATTTATAGATACACTCTAGGGTTAGTTAGGGTAGTTATTAGGTGCAATTTGAACATTCAAACGTTGGATAACGTTGCAGAAAATACCAGAATACAGAAACTGTCCAACAGTCAGAAACTGCCTATAGTACTTTACATATGGGTTAGTCAACTAAGTTGGGCAATTTATACTGGGTTAGTCGACTAATATTGGGTATAAGTCGACTACAACATCTATTAGTCGACTATATAAACTGTTAAGTCGACTAACAGTGACAAACAGAGAGTTGGGATCTTCTAGGACAAAAGATAGTCGACTAGGGAAACCTACAAGTCGACTATACCATGTATTAGTCGACTAGTATTTTCTATAAGTCGACTAATGACATGTATTAGTCGACTAATAATTTTTATAAGTCGACTAATAACCCTATTAGTCTATTAATAGGAAGAGTCAAGTCTGCTAATAGCAAGGGTCAAGTCTACTAATAGGAAGGGTCAAGTCTACTAATAGGTGATCAAGTCTACTAATAGGCTATGATATGTGTGTGTGCATCAAGGCTTTTAACATGCTATTGACTATTACAATACATATCATTAGCAACTCTCCTTGGGAAGTCTTGATCATGAAGAACTCTTGAATTGGCTTGTGTTAGAGCTCCAAATGATTTGCTTCACAAATATCTTCATCAAAACAAGTTCCAACATTCTCCCCCTTTTTGATGATGTTACTTTGTGTGCACAAATGCTCCCCCTGCAGAAAATAGTTTATATTTTCCTCCCCCTGCAGAAATTGGGTTATAACAGATATAGAAATACTTTGTTCTCCCCCTGCAACAAATATATCATTAAATATATATATATATATATATATATATATATATATATATATATATATATATATATATATATATTCTCATCAATTTTTTATATGGTACCTGCAAAATAAACGTTAGATGGTACCAATCATAAAAGAGCACAATTAACCTTTAGGAGTCCAAATCCATTTAGAATTTGGTTTCCACCTGTTAGTATACACATAATTGCATGAATCACATATATCATGAATGTATGATGCAATATATGTATTTTCATCAATAATGCTTAAATTCTTAGGAATCCATATAAACTTATTCTTCATCCTTTTTGAAACATGATTAGACTTTCTTTTCACATATGGATTACTAACATATGAAGATTTTTCAATATATCCAATACCATAATTATTATGTGACAAGTTTTGAAAAGATAACAAATCATTCAAATTTTCTTTTCCTTGATTGAACTTAGTCACATTTTTCAAAATATCTTCATATTTCTTTTTGAAAACTAACATGTCTTTATTCAATGTATAAATCCTTTCATTCAAAGACATAGTTTCCTTTTTAAGAAAAATATTTTCTTTTATAAACTTCTCATTATCATTTTTCAAAGATGATATTATTTTTTTAAACTCATCTTTTTGAGAATTTATAGAAGAAACTTGTAAAGCATAACATGAATTTTCATTTAAAAGTTTTTTATTTTCTTTTGATAAAACTTTATTTTTCAGTTTTTCATTTTTCAGATCATTAAATAATTCATGAAATGCATCAGAAAGTTCAGTAAATGATACCTCATCATCTTCTATTGCCATGTAACATAGGTTAACACGTTAAGTGGTTTCTTCTTCGTCAGAGGAAGAGGAATCACTGTTTTCCCATGAGGCTTCATAGTTTTTCTTCTTTCTGATCTTTTTGTTCTTGATTTTACCTTTATTTTTGAGCAATGGGCAATCCATCTTCATATGACCTGGTTTATTGCAATTAAAGCATTTGAATTTACCTTGCTTTAGAAATCTTCTGAATTTCTTTGAAAGCATTGCCATCTCCTCTTCATTGTCATCGGAATTGTCCATGTCGGAGGATGCATGGAAAGCAAGTTCTTTCTTCTTTGAGTGGTATTGTCGTTCCTCCTTCTTTCTTTCTTCCAATTGCACTTCATATGCCATTAGATTACCGATTAGGTTTTCTAACGACAAAGTTGAAAGATCATTGGCTTCTTCAATTGCTGTTGTCTTCTTCTCCCATTCTGGTGTGAGTGCACGAAGGATCTTACGAACCCTTTCGACTTGGGTGTAGTCCTTTCCAAGGGATGCTAAGGAATTGGTAATGTCAGTGAATCTTGTTACCATTTCGGATATGGTTTCATTCTCCTCCATTTTGAATAATTCAAACCTGTGGACAAGAACAGATATTTTAGACTCTTTAACTTTACTTGTGCCTTCGTGTGTTACCTGAAGAGTATTCCATATTTGATGTGCAGAAGTAGCTGTTGACACTCTGTTGAACTCTTCTTTGGTTAAGGAACAGAATAGGGCATTCATTGCTTTGGCGTCAAGGTTCGCATTCTTCTTTTGATCATCACTCCAAGCGCTGTAGTTGGTTGTTGGCTTGGTGTACGATGCTTCTACGATGTTCCAAAGTTCGTAGTTGAGCGATTGCAAATAGATCTTCATTCTACATATCCAATAGTTGTAGTTGGATCCGTCAAATAGCGGTGGACGTTGTGTAGAATGTCCTTCTTTGAATTGTGACGAAGGGAACTCCGTTGCCATCCTTGCTTGTTGTTGACTAGGTATGCAGGGCTTGTATGCCGGGCGGGGTATGCAGGGCTCTGATACCAATTGATGGACCTGCTCTGATACCAATTGTTGGTCCCGAGATGATGCCAATTGTTAAACTTTCTCTATTGGCACTTATGGATCTAAAATACGAAGTCAACACAATTACTAAATAAAGAAGGATTAAAGTTAAACAAATAAATAAACTTACAATAAAAAAAAAGTAAATCTCAGAAAGTTAGCAAATGCAAACACGAGAGATTTATCCTGGTTCGGTCCTCGTGACCTACATCCAGTCCCGAAGCCACCCGCTTGAGATTTTCCTTTATCCTTGATTTTGTACACCCAAAATCACAACCATGCACACCGCTTGACAAATCCCCTTTGCCAAATGTGTACACCTTCTCTACATCCAAGAGAACAAACTTCACCTTGTACAACTGCTTCTACACCAAGAAGACCCCTGTGTACAATGATTGCTTTGAGTATTACAACATTTTCCTATAAGCCTTGGTATTGTGTATGAACGTGGACAAGGTCTAGTATAGGAGACAAACTTCAGAGAACTTCACAAAGGAATTTGACTTTTGGTGAAGAACTGAAGTGGAAATCAGTTTTCAGGAAAATCAGAATTTGACAGAATTTTTGATCTAGAAAACTGAAGATTAGGATTGCTATTTTGCCTTAGATTAACAACCCTATTTATAGATACACTCTAGGGTTAGTTAGGGTAGTTATTAGGTGCAATTTGAACATTCAAATATTGGATAACGTTGCAGAAAATACCAGAATACAGAAACTGTCCAACAGTCAGAAACTGCCTATAGTCGACTTGACATATGGGTTAGTCGACTAAATTGGGCAATTTATACTGGGTTAGTCGACTAATATTGGGTATAAGTCGACTACAACATCTATTAGTCGACTATATAAACTGTTAAGTCGACTAACAGTGACAAACAGAGAGATAGGATCTTCCAGGACAAAAGATAGTCGACTAGAAAAACCTATAAGTCGACTATACAATGTATTAGTCGACTAGTATTTTCTATAAGTCGACTAACGACATGTATTAGTCGACTAATAATTTTTATAAGTCGACTAATAACCCTATTAGTCTACTAATAGGAAGAGTCAAGTCTGCTAATAGCAAGGGTCAAGTCTGCTAATAGGAAGGGTCAAGTCTACTAATAGGTGATCAAGTCTACTAATAGGCTATGATATGTGTGTGTGCATCAAGGCTTTTAACATGCTATTGACCATTACAATACATATCATTAGCAACTCTCCTTGGGAAGTCTTGATCATGAAGAACTCTTGAATTGGCTTGTGTTAGAGCTCCAAATGATTTGCTTCACAAATATCTTCATCAAAACAAGTTCCAACAATAAATACCTATTCTGATGTTCTAAACTCAGTCTACTTTAACTTTAATAAAATTTTCTAATATTCCAGATTTTTCTTGATTTTTCAAAAAATTTCTAAATTAATTGAAGATTCTCGAAATTCGTGACCCATCTTTGTCGCTATACGACTTTCAGATTTTTAATTTACAAACAGAGATTAATTTTATGAATCTGACTTTTTAGTGATGTTTAAAATAATATTTGCTATTTTTAAGAATTTTTAGAAATTTTTTTGAATTAAATAGAAATTTAATTGAGTTAAGAAAAGGAAAAATAAAAATAAATATAAATAAATAAATAATAAAAATAAAATTCAAAAATTATTTGCAGCCACTAGGTTTTGAACCTTAATGGGCTTGGAAAGAATGTAATAATTTAACCATGATGCCACATTAACATGTGGTTTAGAGGCCCAAACTTATTTATTTAACTCCCTTCATCCTCTCCAACTTCCCCCACTCTCTCTAATTTCTCCCTCATTTTCTCCCCCTCATTCCTGCTCACCTTAACTAAACCAACTACTCCTTCCACGTAGCGTTACTCTCAGGGGTGGCTTAGGGGTGTGTGTGGTGCCATATAAGGGACAATTTACCATCTCTAGCAAAATTGCAAAACCTAAACTTCTTTCCCTTTCTCACTACTCTCTCTCTCTTTCTCTCCCGAATCTTTGAAGTGCTGGTTGAGAAGAAGAACATTCAGACATAAGGGAAGTATTTCAGGTAATTTATTTTGTATTTTCGTAGATTTAAGTTCGTTGTGGCATTTCATCGAATCGATTGTGTGGATTACATTATAGCTGTAATTTCACCATAAAAATGTATGATAAAATCCTAATAAAAATATTCTGAGATACCCTGGGTATACATCCTAATTATAGTGATGTTTATTATATTTTACAAATTTTATTATAGCGAAAGAAAAAGAAATAGGGCTCTCGGCCTCTGGCCGAGATACCTAGATATACATCCTAATTATAGTGATGTTTATTATATTTTACAAATTTTATTATAGCGAAAAAAAATAGGCTCTCGGCCTCTGGCCGAGAGCAGCCCGGGCCAGGCAAGTCTGGCCTGGACCTGTCGAGCCAGGTCTGACCAGACGAGGCTGGACCAAATCGGACCCAGACCCGTCTAGGTCTGTGCCCAGCAAAGACCCAGTCCGGGTCTGTGAACTGCAGACCCGGGTTCGGGCCTGTGTAACAGACCCGAACCCGCCCCAAATTAAAAAAAGAAAGAAAAAGAAAAAAGAAAATAAATAATAAAATAGAATAAAAATATGTAGAAAATTACTATAGCATTACTATAGCAGACCCAGACCCAAACCCATTACTATAGCAAACAACCCGTTAAGCCTTTTATTGATTTTCAAGGATTTTTTGGTTTATTTTAATTCAAAAAAATATGAAATAAACTCAAAAAATTTCAGAAAATTCACAAAAAATCACAAACTAAATTTGAGACTAAAACAAAATTTTTAGTGTAATATTAATTAGAATAACATGAAATTAAATATTCTTTGTAATTATTATTTAATGATCATTTATTTTAAAATGGCCAATAAATTTTTAAATATCACAAAAAATATATAATTCATAATTCAGTAAAATTTAAACATTATATATCAATTTATTAGTTTATGCATTATTTTATCATGAAAATATATTTTTAAACGACTGCTTAAATTAAAAATTGAATTATTTGGTAATATTACCAAAATTATAATAAATAGTAAAAATTACATTCTCATTTAACTTATCACTGACTAAGAACATGTCAAGTCTTTAATTAATTCACATAATATTTAGGCCGCGAATTTTATCTAGAGCCAGTTGCAGTATGAAAATTAAGATTCTAACGACATCAGGCAAGTACACATGCTCTCTCCCTGTGTCCCTTTGTTAGTTTATAAATTTATTTCTGATCTCGATTCCCATATCCTTTCCTGATCTTGTGTATAGACATGCATGACTAGGATGTTTGTAATATAAATGACCATTCAAGTATAACTATAAATTAGTAAATATTGTACAAGTAAGTTGATGTCATCCTATGTCATGATTACTATTTTATGATTATGCCTACATCCTAATACTCTGGATCACTTATACTATTATGCATTTGTCACTCGATATTATCATCATTTTCTATTTTCTGAAAAATTTGATATGTAATGTAATCACTATTGACACTGACACTCTTGATATTGATCCTTAATTCTGTCGCGCTGAGTCACACATTATATTGCACTTACATTAATTAATAAAATTAACCAAGCTGGGGTTACTTGGGGAGACTGTAGTAGGAACAATTTAGGGAGGTATGCTCGGAAGGGCGACCCCTTGTGTGTTTGGATGCCACACGTGATCTTGTTATTTATGTGTGCTTCTGTTATTACATGTTACATGATACCTGAGTATAGTGAACTGTTTCTCCCTACTATCAAGACCCACTAATGCATCACTTGTTTGATATGTAGTTGTCATGTAGGATGGGGCACTGGATAGCTGCATTAGTTAGCGTAAAAACATACTAGACTTAGAATTTTTATTTGTGACATAGCTAATCTTGACTACATCATGTTCCTGGACTTGCCATATTGTTCTTAACTTGTAATCTTATGTTCATATGGCCTGATGATTATAATATATGACATTACTCATCCAGGGTGCTTTACGCTCATTATATACATGTCATAGTATACATACATGACCTTATTTCATATGATCTAGTGTTCTGTTACTCTCGTTGGTATCTTACCTGTCAGTTTATATTATTGTCAGATTTATTCATTCATTTTAGTTCTCTACTTATATTGCCCCTTTACTTTCACATTTTCATATTATCGTTTTCTCTTTTCGTGTGTACACTTGCTGGTTTGGTTCTGACAGACCTTGATTTTTTAGCATCAGAGCTTGAGGAGACCGACGAGCCACTGTTTGAAGGAACCCAGGAGGACTACCAGGCGTGAGTCTGAAGTTTCTTGTCTTATGTATTTTGGCATTTTGTCTTGTTATGATGGCCTAATGTCAAAATTGTATCTTCTTTTATTTCTACTTTGTCATATTTCAAATCTTGTATTCAGACAAAGACTATTATAGATGTATGTCTTTTATGTGAAAATAAAACTTCTAGTTATCTTTTGCATATGTGTGCGTGAATTTGGCTCCATTACTACAGCATAAGGTATTTACGGAAGAGATTTCCCTCTTCGTGAGTATATGTTGGCCATCATCACGTACCCGAACTCCGTATTTTTAGAAGCGGGGCATGACATGATTTTGTTGGTATCAGAGCCGGTTTATTTTAATTCTGCACCATATAAAGATAATCAGGTTCACATATAAGAAAAAGCATCTATAATTGTCTGGATACACATCGTTAGCCTAAATACGTGCCTTAGATTCCTTTTTAAACTATTCTCTATCCTTTACAGACACTCATGGTTTGAAACAGAAATGTTTCCTCTTCTTCTCAAGTCGACCCAACCTCAAAAAACATGGAGATCCTCTAAACTCTAAAACGCATGCTAGAATTGCAGCAGGATCAGAATGCCTGCTTTGAGCTTGAGTGGCGAGGAGGCAGGAGACTGCGGAGCATGCTCTAATAGGATTAAGCTCTGATCATGCATCGACTAAGGTAGGGAACGTCTCGGATTTTTGAAGGTTGCACCCAAGTAACTTCTCAGGAAATGAGACACCACTGGAGGCGGAACAATGGTTGATTAAGATAGAGCAACTGCTGAATGCCATAAAATTTTCTAAGGAAGATCGGGTTGATGTAGTGAGCATCCAACTTACTGATATTGCCCATATTTGGTGAACTGCTGAGATGGAAAGGCTGAATCCACCCATCAGCTGGAAGACATTAAGTGAGAGCTTCTTGGTAAAGTTCTTTCCTATGACTGCCAAAGCGGAGATGGAGCGGAATTCATTAACTTGAATCAAGGGGGACGTATTGAGGATCAGTTTACCGCAGAATTTACCAGACTCAGTCGCTTTGCTCCATACATGGTGGCACAAGAAGTGGACCGCGCCAGGAGGTTTCTTCAAGGGCTGGATATCAACATTAGAGCCATGTTGATGTACTCCCCCTCAACACCTACGCCTAAGTTCTAGAGACAGCAAGGACTCAGGAGCAGATCTTACAGCAAAGAAGGCGACTGCTAGGGCTCTCCCAAAAATGCCCAATGACCATATTCCTGGTAGATCTGGTGTCAGGACCCCATCACCCAAGAGGCTTACCCTAGTTCCAGCACCTGCTCCTATAGTAGCTCGGAAGAAGTTGGTCTGCACCTTCTGTCATCTGCATGGTCATGATCTGAAGGACTGTAGACGAGAAAATTGCTAGTGCCTGACCTGCGAGGCTAGTGATCAACAGCTCCGCGACTGTCCCAAGGCCAACAATTCAATATCCAGAGGACCCATGTCACAACAGGCCCCAACCCGCGCAGAGTCCCGAGTTGCACTTCCAACCCAGCAGGAGATGTTTCTTAGAACCAACAGAAAGATGCCTCAGCAAGGCCGACCAGTGAAGAGGCAGGGTCGGGCCTACAATCTGACTATAGAGGAAGCGAGGTGGTTGATGGAGTCATCATAGGTATCATCTTAGTACAATCTATTCCTGCACATATTTTCTTCGATTCCCGGGCTACCCATTCCTTTATTTCTACAAACTTTATTGCTTGGCACCACATTTCTTGTGATGATATGGTTAACCCCTAAAACATAGCCACGGGAGGTGGGATAGTTATTTGTTCTAAAGAATGTAGGGAGTCCCCTAGAGTGATATATGGTAGAGAGTTTCTAACCAACCTGATAGTCATAAATGACTCTGGGTTTGACGTTGTCTTGGGCATGGACTGGTTCGACACTTCTTATGCTCTCATTGACTGTAGGAAGATAAAGTTACTTTTCAGGTTCCCAGTCATCCAGAGTTTGAATTCCATGCTGGGGATGTAACTCCGAAGCAAGCCCAATTCAAGAAGAGGCAATTGAAGGAAGTGCTAGAGTTCTTGAACTCTAAGGAGCAGGTTAATATGCTTGAAGTGGTATGTGAATTTCTTGACATCTTTCTTGAGGATCTCCCTGGACTACCCTCTGTTCGAGAGATTGAATTTAGTATCCAAGTCTTGCCTGGAGCAGCCCCTATTTCTAAGGTGTCGTATTGTATGGATTTGGTAGAACTGGCGGAATTGAAGAAGTAGATTCAAGAATTGCTTGATAAGGGTTAATCCGACCGAGTGCTTCACCCTAGGGCACTCTGGTCCTTTTAGTCAAGAAGAAGGATGGTAGCCAGCGACATGTATTAATTACGGGGAGCTGAACCAAGTCATAGTCAAGAATAAGTATCCCTTATCCTGGATTGATGATCTCTTCGATCAATTAGGGGGAGCCACAATATTCTCTAAGCTAGATTTCCATTCTGGTTATCACCAAGTGCGGGTGAAAGCTGCGGATGTATCTAAGACTGCTTTTGGACGCGATATGGACATTTCGAGTTCCTCGTTATGCTATTCAAAGTCACCAATGCTCTTGCGATATTCATGGACTTGATGAATCATGTCTTTGCTCCATACTTAGATCAATTTGTCATGATCTTCATTGATGACTTTCTGATCTATTCCAATACCAAAGAGGAGCACGCTGAGCACTTGAGGATTGTCCTGCAAACTCTAAGACAAGAGAAGTTATATGAAAAACTTAGTAAATGCTCTTTTGGCTAGACCATGTCTCATTTCTCAGGCACATCATATCTGGGGATGGCATCTCGGTAGATCTAGCCAAAGTAGAAGTATCAGAGATTGGCCAATCTCTAAGTCTGTCATGAAAGTGAGAAGTTTTCTTGGACTGGTTGGCTCAATGGTCTCTCCAAAATTTCTCCAGGATCGCCGAGCCTCTAAAGCTCACTAGAAAGGAAGTGAAGCATCAGTGGACTGAGGAATGCTAGTTAGCATTCGAGGAAACTGAAGGATCAATTGACAACAACACCAGTTCTAGCAATTCTAGATGGATTTGGGGGGATGATGATACATAACGATGCTTCTGGGCCGGTTTGGGTTGTGTGTTAATGCAATGAGACAGAGTGATATCATTCGCCTCAAGATAACTGAAGCCCTATGAGAGAAATTACCCAACCCATAATCTAGAACAAGCGGTGGTCATCTTTGTCCTTAGGTGTGAAGACACTATCTTCTCGGGGAGCATGTGGAGATATTCACAGATGATAAGAATCTCAAATACATTTTTACCCAAAAGGAGCTCAACATGCGCCAGAGGAGATGGCTAGAGCCATCACAGACTATGATCTAGATCTGCAATACCACCCCGAGAAGGTGAATGTAGTTCCTGATGCTCTCAGTAAGAAGCCCTCTTTCATAATGATGACTCAACAGAAGGAGATGCGGGAGTGATTATTAGGCTAGACTTGGAGATCATTCTACCTAAAGATATTGGAAAACTCATGACCTTGGTGACTCAACAATCTCTGATCGAGAAGATCAAGGAGGTTCAGAAGGAAGAGCCTAAGTTGCAGAAGATCAGAGAGAAAATGGAATCCAGACTAAGGCAGGATATAGTCATCCATGCTGATGGTTCGCTTTGGTTCGGAAGCAGACTCAGTGTATCATCTGGGAAAGTTTGAAGGGAGTTGCTCTCTAAAGCTCACAGTTTTCCTTATTCGGTACATCCTGGGGGTACTAAAATGTACAGAGATCTTAAGCAACACTTTTGGTGGATGAAGATAGAGAGAAAGCTCGATTTATAGCCCGTTGCCTTGTATGCCAACAAGTCAAGACGGAACACTAGAGGATGGTTGAGCTGCTGCAACCACTCTCTATTCCCGAATGAAAGTGGGAGAATATCACCATGAACTTTGTTGTAGGCCTGCTTAAGAGTCAAGGAGGGAACAATGCTATATGGGTGATCGTGGATCGACTCACTAAGAGTGCTTACTTTATACCTTTCAGAGTCGGACAGTCCATAGAAGTATTGGCAGAGAAGTACATACAGGAAATAGTCAGACTGCATGGAGTCCCTGTTAGTATTGTTTCAGATAGAGACATTAGATTTGTGTCGCGTTTCTGGGATAGTCTTCAGAGGAGCTTAGGCAGCAAGTTAAAGTTCAACACAACATTCCATCCTCAGACTGATGGCCAATCAAAAAGAACTATCCAGATTCTAGAGGATATGCTTAGAGTTTGTATAGTGAACTTTAAGGGATCATGGGAAGACAATCTGCATTTAGTGGAGTTCTCCTACAACAACAACTATCAATCTAGTATCCAGATAGCCCCATATGAGGCACTCTATGGGAGAAAGTGCAGATCTCCTGTGTGCTGGGATGACATTGGCGAAAGGAAGCTGCTCAGCCTGAATCTGATTTTGCAAACAGTAGAGAAGGTAGCCAAGATCAAGAAACATATAAAAGCCACTCAAGATCGTCAGAAGAAGTGGGCCGATGCCAAGAGAAGACCCTTAGAGTTTGCAGTAGGTGATCATATATTTCTTAAGATTTCACCAAATCGAGGAGTCATTAGGTTCAACTACAGTAGGAAGCTGAGTCCCAGAGACATTAAACCTTTTGACATCATAGAGCGAGTTAGAGAAGTAGTACCAAATAGCCTTACCTTCAGCATTAGATGGTGTTCATGACGTATTCCACATCTCTCAATTAAGGAAGTACGTCAGGGACAACCAACATATTCTGGACTATTCAGATTTGAGACTGAACCGCAATCTGTCTTATGAGGCATAGCCAATTCGCATCATCTACAAGAAGGAGAAGGTTCTGAAGAACAAGACCATTCCCCTGGTACTAGTATCTTAGGATCCAAACTCCCCTGGGGATTCCACCCAGGAACAGGAAGAGAGATCAGGGTTAAATATCCTCATCTCTTCCCAGGTAACTTATCTCACCTATAGCTATCTATTCATCATCTTATACCTTAGAATACTCTTCTTCTTGTTTACTTTTGAATTTCGAGCACGAAATTCTTTTTATCAGGTGGGTTGGATTGTAACCCTCAGTTCTAGTCACCGGTATTTTTTACTAGTGATTGGTATGATATAAATACCTGTTCTGGTGGTCCAAACTAATTCTACTTTAACTCTAATAAAATTTTCTAATATTTCAGATTTTTCTTGATTTTTTCAAAATTTTCTAAATTAATTAAAGGTTCTCGAAGTTCGTGACCCATCTGTGTCGCTAAACGACTTCTGAATTTTTAATTTGCATTTAAGGATGAATTTTATGAATCTAATTTCTCAGTAATATTTAAAATAATATTTGCTATTTTTAAGAATTTTTAGGAATTTTTTTGAATTAAATAGGAATTTGATTGAGTTAAGAAAAGGCAAAATAAAAATAAAAAATAAATAAAAAATAATAAAAATAAAATCACTTAAAGCCATTGTGTTTTGAACTTTGGTGGGCTAAGAAAGAATGTAATGAGTTAACCATGATGCTACATTGGCATCTAGTCTAAAGGCCTAGCCTATTTATTTAAATCTCCATTTAACTCCCTTCATCCTCTCCAACTTCCCCCACTCTCTCTAACATCCCCTCACTTTCTCTTCCTCATTCACACTGATCCTAACTGAACCCACTACTCCTTTCACATAGCCTAACTCTTAGGGGTGGCTTAGGGGTGTGTGTGGTGCCTATATAAGGGACAATTCACCATCTCTAGAAAAATTACAAAACCTAAACTTCTTTTCCTTTTTCACTACTCTCTCTTTCTCTCCCGAATCTTTGAAGTTCTGATTGAGGAGAAGAACATTTAGACTGAAGGGAAGCGTTCCAAGTAATTTATTTTGCATTTTTATAGATTAAGGTTCGTTGTGGCATTTCATCGAACAGGTTGTGTGCATTACATTATAAGTGTAATTTCACCTTGAAAAACGTATGCTAAAATCCTAATAAAAATAATTATTAGATACCCTAGATATACATCCTAATTATAGTGATTTCTATTATATTTTTACAAATTTTATTATAGGCAAAAAAGAAATAGGGCTCTCGGCCAGAGCTCGGGCCAGGCCTGTGTGGCCTGAACCTGGTCGAGCCAGCTCCGGCCAGACCAGGCTGGACCTGATCGGCCCAGACCCATCTGGGTCTGTGCCCAGGACAGACACTATTCGAGTCTTTGAACTACAGACCCGGTTCGGTCACAGACCCGGGTTCGGGTCACAGACCCGAACCCGCCCCAAATTTTTAAAAAAAAAAAAAAGAAAGAAAGAAAAGGAAAAGGAAAAGGAAAAGAAAATAAATAAAAAAATATAATAAAAATTTGTAGAATATTACTATTGCATTTACTATATCAAAACCAGACCCAAACTCATTACTATAGCAGACCCGTTACTTTAGCAAACAGACCCGTTAAGTATTTTATTGATTTTTAGGTTTATTTTAATTCAGAAAAATTTGAAATAAACTCAAAAAATTCTAGAAATTTCATAGAAAAGCACAAACTAAATTTGAGACTCTGTAAAATTATTTTGAGCGTAATATTTCTTAGAATAACATGAAATTAAATATTCTTTATAATTATTATTTAATGTTCATTTATTTAAAAATGGCCAATAAATTTCTAAAAATCACAAAAAATATAAAATTCATAATTCAGTAATATGTAAATATTATACATCAATTTATTAGTTTATGCATGTATTTTATCATGAAATTATATTTTTAAATGGTTGCTAAAATTCAGAAATTGAATTATTTGGAAATATTAACCAATCAAAATAATAATAAATAGTAAAAATTACAGTCTCTTTTAACTTATAATTGAATAAGAACATGTCAAATCTCTAATTAATTTATGTATTA
Organism: Agave tequilana; assembly: GCA_038442645.1. Classification (NCBI taxonomy): domain Eukaryota; kingdom Viridiplantae; phylum Streptophyta; class Magnoliopsida; order Asparagales; family Asparagaceae; genus Agave; species Agave tequilana. The sequence goes on along the minus strand of JAVJIF010008280.1, from coordinate 99,689 downwards.
TCTAGGCCGCAAATTTTACCTAGAGCCTGTTGCAGTTAAGGAAATTAAGATTCCAACGACATCAGGCAAGTACACATACTTCTCTCCTCTGTATTCCTTTGTTAGTTTATAAATTCTTTTCCGATCTTGATTCCCATACCCTTTCCTGATCATGTGTATTATAAGACATGTATGTCTAGGATGTTTGTTACATAAATGATCATTCAAGTATAACTATAAATTAGTAAATATTGTGCAAGTAAGTTGACGTCATCCTATGCATGATTACTATTTTATGATTATGTCTATATCCTAATACACTGGCATCACTTATACTATTATGCATTTGTCACTCTATGTTGTCACTGTTTTCCATTTTTTCAAAAACTTTGATATGTATTGTAATCACTATTTGACACTGATACTCTTGATACTGATTCTTAATCCTGTCACGCTGAGTCACACATTATCTTGCACTTATATTGATTAATAAAATTAACCAAGCTGGGGTTACTGGGGGAGATTGTAGCAGGAAAAATTTAGGGAGGTATGCTAAAAAGAGCGACCCCTTGTGAGTTTGGATGCTACACGTGATCTTATTATTTATGCGCGCTCCTGTTATTACATGTTACATGATATAAGAGTACAGTGAACTATTTCTTCCTGCTATCAGGATCCACTAACGCATCACTTGTTTGACATATAGTTATCCTGTGAGATGGGGCACATGATGGCTGCATTAGTTAGGGTAATAAAACATATTAGACTTAGAATTATCATTTGTGACATGGATAATCTTGACTACATAATGTTCCTGGACTTACCATATTGTTCTTAACTTGTGATCTTATATTCTTGTGACCTGATGATTATGATATATAACATTACTCATCCAGGGTGCTTCATGCTCATTATATACATGTCATAGTATACATACATGACCTTATTTCACATGATCTAGTGTTCTGTTACTCTCGCTGGTATCTTATCTGTCAGTTTATATTACCGTCAGATTTATTATTCATTCATTCTAGTGCTCTACTTATATTGACCCTTTACTTTCATTTTCATATTATTGTTTTCTCTTTTCATGTGTGTACTTGCTGGTCTGCTTCTGACAGACCTTGATTTTTCAGCATCAGAGCTTGAGGAGACCGACGAGCCATTGTTTGAAGGAACCCAGGAGAACTATCAGGCATGAGTCTAAAGTTTCTTATCTTATGTATTTTGACATTTTGTCTTGTTATGATATCCTAATGCTAAAATTATATCTTCTTTTATTTCTACTTTGTTATTTTTCAAATCTTGTATTCAGACAAAGACTATTATAAATATATGTCTTTTATGTGAAAATGAAACTTTTGATTATCTTTTGTATATGTATATGTGAATTTGGCTCCATTACTACAGTGTAACGTATTCACGGAAGAGATTTTCCTCTTTGTGAGTATCTGCTGGCCATCGTCACGTAGTCGTACTCTGTATTTTGGAAAGCGGGGCGTGATAGTGACAGTCAATGTAACTTTCTCACTTTTCTTCATTGTTACTCAGCTTAGATGATCGTTGCTTCTACGTTATTACTTTCACTTATTTTGCTTCACTTCACTCCAAGGTACGTCAATTGACATAAGAGGTAAGTATACTTTTAAATCTTTTCTTTTTTTTGGTTAATTTCTTAGTTTTAAAAACAACTTTAAAAACCAATGCTTTTCTTCTTCTCTATTGTTTTCATTCTTTCTTTTTAACATGGTTCTTCTTTTAACTAAAATGCCAACACTATCTTCTATCTTCTACTTTCTTTTTAACTTAACCTAGTTTCTTTTCCTTTTTTTTCAAAAACAAAGATGAACCTTTAACCAGTTTTAATAACTTAAAAGAATACCAAAACGCTTCTATCGCTTTCCCTGCTTGTGGATCACGATCCGCATAGCCACTTGCTATAGCGGTAGTATTGAGCAATCTTACACTTCTTAATTTTCAATCTAAACTTCTCTATTTTTATGTGCAGGTTTTTCTCAATCAATATGGAGGACTATTCACTGTAAGAGAAAGGAGAGAGAAGAATTTCTTTCTTAAGAACTTATAGATTCAGATAATTATTCTGAACTCTATTCTATTCTTCTTTTTTATGATTTCTGAATGGTGCAGTGAAAATATAGATAGGAGCATTATAAATATAGTGCTCCCAGATAGCTGTTGGAGAAAGAGTTGGGACAGTTCAGACAGAACCATCACAACTGTTCTGACAAGGAATTGATTTCTGTCAGAACCATTGGCAATGGTTATGTGCACCATTCTCAGCCACATGCCCGGGTCGAGCACTGATAACTGCCCGCACCCAATTACTCACACCCGCTTCAATAAGAAGCGGGCGGATCCGCATTGGCATCCAATGACCCACACTCGATTCAAAAGGAATTGGGTGTGGCCCGGTCAAAAAACAACCAGACCCGCCGCGCCCATGCTCCGGCTCTGGGCCGAGATGGGAAGACGGTGGTGGCGCGCATGCATGTGTGGGCATGGTTTTCCCCCAAACACGCGCGAAAACTCCAAGTACACAAAGGGCACGCCCTTTGTTCCCATCTTTTCATATTTAAACCTCTCAACTTTTCAAACCATATCTAATGTGAGACTAAAGTATTTTGACTTCTTTTAATCTCCTTTAGCTATTAAATTAGAAAAACTTTCGACTTGAGTATCTCATTCATTCGGAAATAGAACTGAATATATCATGTTAATCCCAATAGAAAGAGAACACACTCCAACCATCATCCGTGTGTTCTAGCAACAGATCATGCCTCAATTCTGCTCAAATATTCACTAGAATTTCTCATTTTCCAATAACTCTCACCATAACGAAGAAAAAACTCACATGAGAGAGAATGAAATGCCCGATACACACCCATAAATTACAACAAGAGCCTTCACGAAACTATTAGTAGCCTTCATGTGCAGTCTTCGTACGTATGTGTGAACCTCTACTAACCACTAGTTGAGCTTAGTGACTTTTATATGTCACGAATTCAAATCTTTGTGTAATATGCTTCTTAGTGCACCTACAAATTATAGTTCAAAAATTTCCTTCATCCACTGCAGATGGGGAGATTCTATGCCACGATCGTTCAAAAGGAACAAAGTGAAATGTCGCTTGAGCAATGCTCAATTAGCGAATTCCATGTTGAAATTCTTTGAAAACAAAGGTTCTACTTTGGATTTCCCTCGGAAAAATCAACTTAGGATTAGCGATATAGCTGAAAGTCCCTAGTGTTGGCCCAAAGGCCCATCACTCTAGTTTTGATGATGATTAACTCATATAGTTATAGTATTAATGATCTTGTTGTGTTTAAGTTTCAGATATTGATTAAGATCTTAGTTGATGTTTAGCTTCACTAAAAGATTCATAGTCAAGTTTCGAGCTATCACATGATGATTCAGAAGCTCAAGCTTATAGAACAATCTAGTACTCAAGATGGGGTCTAGCTCAAAAAATCAAGTTTGGATCAAGTCTACACGGAGAAGATCTCCAAGAAGATCTATGTCTAGTGTTTGTGAGTTTAGAATTCTTGTATAGAATAGATTTATTATGATTGCTCAAGCTTACACACACAAAATTTAATATATTGGTTTTGGTTTAAACGGTTTACGTGTTGTGTTTTGATTTATAAAACATATTTCATCAAAAATAAGTTCATATCATTTTATTTGTGTTTTAGAGTATCCATACACCATTGAGCAATATGTTTGAATAACTTGTTTTTGTATTTATGAAATTTTGTTTTTTGGTTTCATTCCATTTAAAAGTTTAGTTTTAATAAATACAATTTTTGTTTCTAGATTGAATTTCTATATCTCAAAATAAGTTCACATATATATAATATGTATTGATTTTTGATTAGACATATTTGTACTTCAGTGTATTTATATGAAATTGTTTTTATGGAATTTATTATGATTTATTGGAAATAAATAGGATTTCAGAAGTTTATTTTAAATCTTTTAAATATATGTTTTTGGGCCGAGCCGGTCCACCACATGGTCGACTGACGGTAGAGCTCATTTGTCTGCCGGTCAACTGAACAATCGATCGACATGCACAAATGTGCTCAACTCAATAGTATGGGAGCTCGGTCGATCGACAGCAGAGGCCGGCCGATCGGTCAACCATTCAACTCTGTAGTGCTTTCAGATTTCCTCAACCGACCGACTGGTCGACCGGCAAACTCCAACGGTCAAAAATATGACCGCTGGCGATCGACAGGGTAGTCTACTGACAGATCTATTTGACCCATGTTTGAACCCCAATGACTATTTTTGGAAAGCCTAAAAGTATTGTTGTTTGGACTGATTTTCACTAAGATTTTCAAGATTTAATGTTCTCACTTTCAACAAAGTTTTTAAATAAGTTTTTCAACAATTTTGTACTCCAAATCTATATCTCTATTGTGTTTAAAGTTTTGAAAAATCAAAGAAAATAATTTTTTTGGGAAAAATCAAGTTTTAAGTTTCTATTTTCTATATCTTTCAAGAAGCTTTTCCAAGTATTTCATTTGTTCTTCACTTTTAAAATCTTTATTTTCTCATAAGTTTGAGCTATTCATTACAAAATCTATATCTAGGACCTTGTATTGTGAGAGATGTTATTTCTGATCTTTGTGATCACCAAGTGCTGCAACCACTCTTTTGCTTTATGCTTTGGCTTTGTTCCTTCCCTCTTGTGTAGAGGTGATTGTTTTGTGCATCAGCTTTGTGTCTTAGCTTTGTGTCTTAGCTTTGTGTCTCCTCTTGTGTGGAAGATTGGGCTTGTATCCTTTATGGAGTCCTTAGTAGAGAGAGTTGAAATCTTTTAGGTGAAGGTAGGGACGCAGAGCTTGGTGCTCGAAGCTCGAAACATCTCCTTGTGTTTGGGTTTGACTATCTCTCTCTAAACTTTACTCTCTTTAGATCTTGCATTGCTACTATTGATCATTTAAACATGTTTGATATTATTTATGTGCTCATACTTGTTATAATCCAAGAGTGTTATTGGAACATCTTAACTCTTATAAATGAAGAATATTGGGAGAAGTTCTAGAGCTCCTTACCGGGAATTCGCCTTCACTCTTTGAATATCTATTGTGGTAGTGTTAAAGTTTTTAAATTCTGTAATTGATTAGCATAACACCTATTCACCTTCCTCTAGGTGTACTTTCAATTTGTGTCAGAGCTAGTGCTCCAGATAGCCGGTTTAACCACCAAGGAGTGATCCTTGTTTTGCTAATCACATATTTGCTTTACACATTCATATTTTTCACACACTCATGGATTATCTTTCTCCACCTATGTTTTATGTTTCTAATATTGAAATGTGAACATTTCATATCTTAATGTTTTAGGATTACATGTTTATCTTGTCATCACTTAAAAATCATATATTGAAAATGACAAATATTTCAAGGCTAATGCACAAGCCATGATTGCACTAAAGAAAACATTAGCAATGCTTATTTTTTTTAAAGTTTCTAATTGTGATTCTGCTTTTTCGTTGTGGAACATGTTGATCTCCCTTGAAGAACAAGTTTCAAAAGATTTAGAGAGAGAATCAAGCAAAGATGATTCCGACCAAGTATGTTACATGGTCCAAGACAACGACTCCCTTGAGGTAATTCGAAATTCAATTTAGATGATTGTGCAAGTACATCCAAAGATAATATAGTATTTATAGTAAAGATGTTCATATGTTGAGTGATGAGCTTACTATGTTACGTGATAATTTACTTGCAAAAATATAAATATTGAAAAATAAAGGTTTACAGTCGAAAAAGGGAAAAGTGCTTTTATCTTCAAAACTTGATTTGGTTTTAAATGAAAAGAAGTTATTTTGAATGAAAATGTTTCTTTGAAAATCAAGTTGATTTTGTTTCCAAAGAAAGAGATTTTTCTTTAATTGAAAAAGATTCTTTGAAAACTCAACATGATTTAGATTCAAAAGAAAATGAAATTTTGAAAAAAATATTGTTTTTATTTCAAAAGAAAAAGACTCTTTGAAAAACGTTTTGGTTGAAGAAAAAGATTTCTACTTCTTCCAAAGTTTTGATTTTCATACTAGTCATGTTTCTCATGCTAATATTGTTTCTTCTCCTATTATTTAAAACAAGATGAAGTATATTGATTGCTTAGGCTTTACTTTGACCCAATGTGCTTTTGACCATAAATGATTGAAATCTTTATTTCAAAAGAAATAAGCTCTGCCTATTCATGCACATACTTCATCGCTTGCAGATACACACATACTCAAAAGTATGTCAATGTATATCATTGTGCACATTGTAGCCGCAAAGATCACTTAGCTAAATTTTGTTTTGATAAATATTTTGAATAAAAGTATTTGGGTTCGTAATGGTATTAACACCCGAGGATCCAAGAAAGTTTAGGTACCAAAATTCACACCAGATGTATTTGATGTAGGTGTGGGCTCTTACAAGACATGAGAGGCTTGGTGCCTTGGTGGTGGATATAATCAGAGCTTAGTGAATCCTATCCATGAATGCATCGCTGTAACACCCCGCTCCGGAATACGTACTTAGTTGCGTATTCAGATTTTTCGATCATATTTTTTCGATTTACTTCTTGTATTTTTTTGCTTTATGAATTATTTATACGATTGTTTTGTCTTGGATTGGATTTGTGGACTCGGAGTCAGCCCTAGTCTGAACCGGGAACCCGATCCTAGTGAATTGCTCGATTTGGTCTTTTCGCTATTCTGATTTGACCGATTTTAGTTTTAAACATCATTTTCCAATATTTTAGATTTTTCATAATTTTCTGAAATTTTTCAAATTAAATTGAAAATCTTCAAAACCGGTGTCGACCAATACCACTGACCGATTCTCGAATTTTTAATTTACAAACGGAGTAGAATTTCTAAAAATGGCCTTCACATCATTTCTTAAAATCATATTTTCTATCTAAATTCTTTTCTGAGATTTTTCAGAATTTATCAAAATCTGGCCAACCTGGTGTAGACCGATATTGACGGTTGACTTTAGGATTTTTATTTTGAAAATAGGATTGAATTTATGAAAAATGATTTCACCAAAAATCTTTAAATAATATTTATTATTTTTGAGAATTTTTGGGAAGCTTTCCAAACTACTTCATTTTTCGGGCATTTCCGGAGTTTTCGGTGTTTTCCCCAAATACCGAAATCTTATCCTGACATTTTATTTTCTCCTTTTTCTCACTTTTCTCTTCTTTCTCAGATGCGAGTCTCACTAGACTCAGATCTAATTTTTAATGTGAAGATTCGCATTCATTCTGCATTAAATGCACTTCAGATCAACTCTGATAAGTCTTTATGACTTTCTCTCTCCTCTGTTAAACGCGACTTTCGCTTTTTCTGCTGGACGCGGCTTTAATTTTCACGTTGGCTCTCTTTGGCCTAGACGCAAGTTTGGGAGATGGAGACGCAAGTCTCATTGCATATAAGAAATCCCAATGGCAAACTTGTAATTCCTCCAAACTTCTTTTTATATAAACCCTCACTTTCTTTCTCTCTCTTTCATTATTCTTTCCTTCTTCTTCTTTGTTTCCAGTAGCCAACGAAATGGCAGCCATAAAAACAGCCCTTGCCTTCCTATTGGCCGGCCATTCTCCACTCTCTCCCCTCCATTTCCACCACCAACTCCACCAACTCCTCCACCATTCTCCCCTCCATCTACTCCTCCATTCCAACAACAACAACAACCACAGCACCATCTTCACCACCATCTTTTTCCTCCATCTTTCCACCAAACAACCCATTCTCACCACCAACTTCACCACCTTCTCCACCACCACCTACACCACCTTAGCCACCAGGAATCACGCCATCTTCCTCTCCTCGGCGTGCTCTTTCTAACGGACCTACTCGTCGCTCTCCGAACCACCATTTTCAAAACTCTAATCTTTCATTTTCAACTAGACTTGCACTCCATTCTTGCCTTGGGCTTGGGGCTTTGGCCGCCATCTCCGGCCAACTCTGGCCATCCTCCCTTCTCCCTTCTTCCTTTCTTTCCTTTCCTTCTTTCCTTTTCTTTCTTTCTTTCCTTCTTTCTTCATTTTCCTTGTTTCTTTCTTTCTTTTCTTTCCTTTATTTTCATCCTTGTGTCTCCTATCACTGTGTCCCTCTCTCCCTTGCGTCCCCTCTTCCCCTTCCCTGCGTCTCCCTCATCCTTGCATCTCTCTCTTTTCCCTGGACTCTCATTTTCCCATCTGCATGTACACTGTCTCCCTTTCTCTTGTCCTATCTCTCTCTTTCATTCTATTGCTAGACGCGGCTCACCCCAGCGTTCAAGCAATTCTTTAATGCGATCCACGCGTTCTTATATCAACGCGACGCGGAGTTCATGCTCACGTCTGCGTTCTCCTCGTGTCCTTGCCAGAATGCGGTTCTTGAACCTCGTGTTTGTGGCATCTTCGCGATGCGACTCCCGCGTCCGCGACCCCCGCGTCTCACTCTCAAACCCGCGTCCCCCTGTATATACCCTCTCTCTCCCAGTACACACTCTCTCTCCCAGTACACTCTCGCACTCTCTCTCCATGTACTTTTCTCTCTAGTTTTCATTTTCTCTCTCCTCTCTCTCATTTTTTTCTCTCTCTTGATTTTCTACTCTCTCTATCACTTTTTCTTTAACGCGTTTACGCGTTGATTTCCTGGATTTCAGAGATCAGGGATTTCACTGTGTTTTCTAAAGATTTAGGCGAGTGTCCTCGCCTTCCCTTTGGACTTTCCCACATTGTTGGGTCGACTTGTATTGCATTATGTATTTCTATCGGTATTCCCGTTTTATATTGTGATGTACATACTTGTTATATTAACTCTTGACATACACCTGTCTGTATCATTTAGCAACTGATGTGTTATCACCTGACATGACTTACAACTTAGCACTTGCTCCTCGTTATGACATGACTTACCACCTGCCTCCTGACATATTAATACCTGACTTGTGATTATCACATTCATGGGTATCCTGCCGTGTTATTCTGTATTACATACAATGACTTGAATCATATGCTTGTTATCCTGTATTATATATACAGTGACCTGAAGCTATAGTATTCATGTACTCCTGATTTCCTGATCATGTCCTGATCCTTTCATTCCTATGAATTGCTAACTACATACTATATTATAATAAGACAACTTATACCCGGTTTGTGGAAAACTGATGGGTCCTGAATAATCATGTTTATGGTGGTCTTATCGAATCACGCGTGGCCACATACTTGAGGGATCACCTGGCGGCCACTAGGGATTCCGTGGGGTGTGCTGGCACCCCTACTCCTGTTTATTCCTGCCGCGTATGCACACGCCCTAGGCCTATTTCTATGGGATCTGCGATACCCTATTCCTGTTCGGGCGTAAATAAGTCCCGGTACCTAGCGGTACGTTCCGGCTCAGCACCGATACTCCTGGACCGTTGTCCCGGGCATGTACGGGGCCCATCCGAAACATGATTCATCGAACTTTATCAGTTTCCAAATAACTTGCTCCATAAGTTGTAAGTGGAAGTATGTGGAATGGGACACATACTGAAGTCTAGAACTTAGACGGCCCCAATTATAATAAGATGCCAGCTATGGATCTGTAGTATGCCTTGCCATGTTTGCTTGTATCGGATTTTACTTCGGATTTTCGGTTTTATGATTATTATACTATACCTGTTCATATCCTGCCTCCACTTGTGTTCTATCCCACCTGTCTCCTGCTCTTATCTGATCATACTATGAGTCTTCCATGCTTGATATCATATGCTGTATATCTACTTGTTTCTGCATGCTTGTTCTCACGACACAGTTTTCAATGCATGTTTATAACTTGAATTTATCGATACACATGTGCTTATCTCAGCACGCCATCTGGCTTTCGCATCACCACTCGCCGGGGAGTTCTGACTCCTCTGGATCCTCATGTCCAGGTTTTGGAGCTTGGAGCGTGTGGATTCTCCCAGTTGCTGATCAGAGTGGCGCAGCTGAAGCGTGGATCCCCAGCAGACTGTCCAGAGCCCCATCCTTCCAGGCCCTCATGTACGGCTCTAGAGTTCTTCTGTTATGACTCTGAACCATCTTTTGTACTGTCCATACTTGTACATCCTTTGTATTCTCGCATTTGTGCCATATTGGTGATGTAATATTATTGTAATATTTGTCACCTCTGGTGATAACTTTGTAACTGTACTCATGTGTTGGAATGTATAATGCACCACGTGCTTCCGTACTCTGATTCTTACTTGTACTGATGCTTAGCGTATATACGTGAGGGTATTTCTGACCTGCTTATATACGTCGCAGTAACGTCTCCGTACCCGCCGGATCGGGGCGTTACAATCGCTATCAAGGAGTTTAAATGGGAGGACCACCTTGTTTTGGAGGAGTGAAGATTAATTCAATTGATTTTGGTAACTATCTCTATCTTCTATTATATGTTTTTACCATATCATGTTTTACATGATTTGTTTATAGGTTTAAATGCATTTTTTGTTAAAAGTTGCAATGCACTTGTATAGATTTTGAGATACACTCTTGACTTTAATATGATTCATATCCCTTGTATACTCATTTTTTAACTATATAAGTACATCTTAGTTTTGATGATTCTTAGATTTGCACTCATGTTCGATTTATAATGCATTTGTTTTGATTACATGTATGATCTTATATGAGATTATTTTTCATCAATTTTGCTTAATGTATGTGTAAATCGTTCTAAAACTATGAGATATACATATAGTATCCTTGAGTCACTTATTTTATATGTCAAATTGTGACGCCCCAATCCCGCGGGTATGGAGATGTCACTGTGATGTATATACGCAGGTCAGAAATATACGCTAAGCATCAGTATAGGTAAGAATCAGAGGCAGAAGCACGGTGGTAATATACATTCCAACAGAAAAGTACAAGTACATGGTTATCACAGGAAGTGATACAACATTTTAGGAATATTACATCACCAAAAAATATCAAAGTATAATACATGAAGAGATATACAAAACTGAGAGGTGCTCACGAGTAGCAAGAGGGCCTCGGAGCCAAACATGAGAGGAACTGGGAGGAAGAGCTACAATGACGTCTAAACTTCTGCAACCTCTGAGCGTCACGGAAGGATCCGCTGCGCACTATGATCAGTTACAGTAAGGCCACCAAGGTCCGGTTTCCTGGATCTGGACATGAGAATTCAGGGTTGTCAGATGCAACCCGCGAGTACATATGATAAAGCCAAGTGGCGTGCATGTCAAGAAGTCACACGTGTGCATGATTAAGTGATGTGGATCAAGCATGCAGATATAAGTAACATAAAGGGAATTAAAGGAACGACAGCAAATCCGAAATGAAGAAAATACATGGATATCAATAATTCTGAATCGGAAAGCATGCATAGAAAACAGTGTCTAGAACTAAAGTACAAATAAACATGCAATAAATATATTAAACATGAGATAAATACATTAAACATGCGATAAATACAAGTATAGATAAAACTAGTTGTATAAGCTCAGATTATAAATTCACGGGGTTGATACGTCAAGGGAAAAATCCAAACAAGAAAACCCTCATCTATATACCACATATCTGATGTCACCATCATCTAAGTTCATACAACTTGAGTTGCCCTCAGAGTAAGAGAACTAGAGTGTATCTGGAATAATTATTGTGCCACATAAATTATATGTCATAAAGCAGGGTGTCAACTCAGAGCATAACACTATAACTGAAGAATATAAAGGTGTTGCATTTTAATTTATTCAATAATAATAATCAGTACCGTTTGATATTTCAATCGCCTCCCTACCAGCGCCTCACATCACCGATAATCCATACTAGAGTACGCACTCTGTAGAACTTACCCGGGTCTGATATGTAAGTACCACAACCCGAACAAAGGAGAGGCCAAATATCACACATTCCTAATATTATTATTGTTTAGTTGTTTTATGTTATTCTTCCGATCCATATGCTTTTGTATGTGCTACCGACACACATACATCTAGTTATGAATAAGACGAGTTATTATTTGGAAACTGATAAATCTGATAGCTCATATTTATAGTGGGTCCCGTCTCTGCCCGGGACTAGCTCAGGAGTACAGGCTACTGCTTCTGAGGACTTATCATTACGCGCCCTACACGACACTTTAGAAATATCCATCATTATAAATATGACATCATACTAGTATCCATTAGTTTCCCCCCACCCCCGTCTAAGTTGAGTACTTTATTTTATTTATATATATATATATATAGCCCAAAGATAATGTCCACAAGTGTATATAGTAATCTAATATCCATGATTATTCAATTATGGGGATCAACAGGAGTAGGAGCATAATTCCTATTACAGGGGTTTAGGAATACAGGAGTTAAGAAGCACAAGAGTTTAGGAGTACCAAATATCTGGTAACAATATAATAATCATGCCAAGTCCCTATAAAGTGATAGTCAGGAATATGCTAAGTAATACAGGTGTCAGGTATAATAATATCCAGTCAGGTGTCACAAAATCAGGTCAAGTGTACTAGTACCATGTGAAAGCATGTTAAGTGAGTAATAACATATCAATCGTCAAGTATTATATAACAAGAGTAAGGTACAGGTGTTAAGTGATGACATGTCAAATACCGATGTCAGATATCATACGTCAAGTATCAGGTGTCAAATATAACATGTCAAGTACCGGTGTTAGATATCATGAGTCAAATATAACATGTCAAGTGTTGGTGTCAAGTGTAACATATCAGTGCCGGTGTCCGGTATCATGTGAGCATCATATGTCAGGTAATCATCCGGTCATGTAACATGGTACATGGGAACAGTATAAATAAATATTTCAAACTCTTCACAATCATATTTATAACCACAATAAATTAGTCTATTTATTAGCCATGCGAAGCCGAGCGAAGCGAGAGCAGATCTAGGCATACACAGTATAATACCGGCCGACAGATATACATAAACATGTTAATTTTAAAAATCACTCATATATCATAACCAACTCGTATAATGAGACATCATGTATTTAAAAGCAAGATAATAATTATTAGGCATGTAACGATGTAATAAAGCATGAATCAACATAAGAAATGTACTCGCCTAGCACCGGAACGAAATACTGAGAAAAATCCACGAAGTCCGCTAACACGCGCGAGCATGCTACTAGACCATACATTAATATACATATATTTATATTATAAATATTAGAGAGAGAATGAGAGAGTAGAGAAAAAGGAGAGAGAGAGTTGTGGGAAGGAGACAGAGACAGAGTGTGTAGGGTATGTTTAAAAAGGGAAATTATAAGGAATTAAAGGAGAGGGGTATGATGGGAATTATGGAGAAGTAATTAGGGAATGAGGGGATGGGTATTTAGGGGAAATGAATAAAAATGGGTGTTTATGGAAAGGAGGAAAAGAAAGAAATAAAAGAAAGAAAGAAAGAAGAAAGAATGAAAAAAGAAAGAAGAAAAGAAGAAAGAGAGGGGGAAGATGGCCAGCGGCCAGGCCGCCGCCGGCAGCCTAGGCTACACCGCCGCCGACAGAGGGGCAGCTGGCCAGGAGGGGGCGACAGCCTAGGGCCCGGGGGAGAGGGGAGGTCGTGTTTGGTGTTGTTTGTTGAAGGAGGTGGTGTTGGTGGTGGTTGATGGTGGTGGTTGGTGGTGATTGGTGGTAATGGGAGTTGGAGGAGGAGGAGATGGTGGTGGGGTGGTTAGAGTGGAGGATTTGGGTGGAATTGGTTGTGGATTTTAGAGAAGAAGAAGATGAAGTGTTAGGTTATGTTGAAATTGGAGGAAAGAAGAGCGAAATTGGGGATGGTGGAAGTAGGGAAGGGAAGTGGGGTGTTGGGAGGGGCGATGTCGGTGGCTAGGGGCGGCGGTGGTGATGGTGGAGGCAGCAGTGGTGATGGTAGAGAGGTTGGTGGGAGAGATGAAGAAGGTGATGGAAAATGGGAAGGGAAAGAAAATGAAAATATATAGAAAGAGAGGGAAAGGGAGAGGGAGTGGGAGAGGAATGGGGGGATGGGGCTTGCTGCAGCTAATGATGTTGCTACTAATGCAGGCGGCTGTAGGAGATAGGGGGTGCAGGGCAGCAGGGCATGGACGGGTTGCAGGGGATGGGGAGAAGGAAAGAGAGAAAGAAAAGAAGAAAAAGAATGAAAAGAAATGAAAGGAAAAGGAGAAATAAGAAAAATAAAGAAAAATAATAAATAAATGTATTATTAAATATTTAAATTAATAGAATAACCTGTGAGTATAAAGTAGAGGAGTGGAGAAGGAAAAAATAAGGAAAGAAAAGAACGGTAAATAATATTATTATTTTAATAGGGCAAAATTTGACTGTTTCAGAATCGCTCCGAAAAATTCTCAAAAATAGTAAATATTATTTTAAGATACCTGATGAAATTGTATCTGAGAAATTCAATTTAGTTTTCAAATTAAAAATTCTGAAATATTCTGGCGGTACTTGCTGACACCAGAATCGGTCAAATTTTGATAAATTTAGAAAAATCTCAAAAAATATATTTAGATAGAAAATGATATTCTAAGAAGTAATGTGTAATCTATTTCTAAAAATTTAATTCTGTTTGAAAATTAAAAATCTGAGAATCGATCAACTATGCTGATCGACACCGGTTTTAGAGATTTTGCAGAAAAATTCTGAAAAATTTCAAAAAAATCTTGAAAAATCTAAAATATTAGAAAACAGTGTTTGAAACTAAAATTGATTAAATTAGACTATCAGAAAGGTTAAATCGAGCGGTATACCGATATCAGGTTCCCGGTCCAGGTCAGGGCTGACTCCATGACTGAGAATCCAGATCAGATACCAAATATCATAAGCAATCACAACTTAAAAATAAATACTGGTAGAAAATTGAAACAATACGATCAAAAAAATTGGGACACATATCTGGGTACGTATCCCGGGAACGGAGTGCTACAATCTACCCACCTAACAAAAATTTCATCCTCGAAATTTCTATAAGAAGGGAGATGAACATGGAAGAGATTAGAGTCAATGATGATAAGATGATAAAGTGTGAAGGGTATGGAAGACTACCAACTCAGGACACAAATCTGGTTGGTTGAAGAGATAACGGGAAGAAGCTGAAAGGAAAAAGATAGAAGGGTCTCAGGATCCAAGGAAAAAATTGCAAGGAAGGAATAGATAACACCGCACTTGCGATTGGAATGTATATTCAAGACTCATGCTCTCCAGCTGCAAATTAATATATTACTAATATGCCAATTGGTTATACTAAAGATGTTAGAGCCTAGGCTCTGATACCATCCTGTGACGCCCTGATCCTGCGGGTACAGAGACGTCACTGCGACGTATATACGCAGATCAGAAATACCCTCACGTATATACACTAAGCATCAGTACATGCAAGAATCAGAGGCGAAAGCACAGTGGTAATATACATTCTAACAGAAAAGTACAAGTACATGGTTATAAAAGGAAGTGATACAACATTTCAAGAATATTACATTACCAGAAAATACCAAAGTACAATACATTAAGAGATATACAAAAACTGAGAGGTGCTCATGAGTAGCAAGAAGGCCTCGAGAGCCAAACATGAGAGAAACTGGGAGGAAGAGCTACGACGACGTCCAAACTTCTGCTACCCTCTGATCACCATGGAAGGATCCGCTGCGCACTCTGATCAGCTACAGCAAGGCCACCAAGGTCTGGGCTCCTGGATCTGGACATGAGAATTCAGGGTTGTCAGATTCAACCCACGAGTACATATGATAAAGCCTAGTGGCGTGTATGTCAGGAATTCACATGTGTGCATGATTAAGTGATGTGGATCAGGCATTCAGATACAAGTAACATAAAGGGAATTAAAGGAACGACAGTAAATCCAAAATGAAGTAAACATATGGATATCAATAAATCTGAATCAGAAAGTATGCATAGAAAACAGTGTCTAGGACTAAAGTACAAATAAACACGCGATAAATATATTAAACATGCGATAAATACATTAAACATGCGATAAATACAAGTATGGATAAAACTAGTTGTATAAGCTTAGATTATGGCTTCACGGGGTTGATACGTCAGGGGGATAATCCAAATAAGAAAACCCTCATTTATATACCACATATCTGATGTCACAATCATTTAAGTTCATACAACTTGAGATGCCCTCAGAGTAATAGAACTAGAGTGTGTCTAAAATAATCATTGTGCAAATAAATCATATGTCATAAAGCAGGGCGTCAACTCAGGGCATAACACTATAACTGAAGAATATAAAGGTGTTGCATTTTAATTTATTCAATAATAATAATCAATACCGTTTGATATTTTAATTGCCTCCCTACCAGCGCCTCACATCACCGATAGTCCATACTAGAGTTTGCACTCTGTAGAACTTACCCGGGTTTGATATGTGAGTACCAGCACCCGAACAAAAGAGAGACCATATATCACACGTTCCTAATATTATTACTCTTTGGTTGTTTTATTTTATTCATTCGATCCATATGCTTTTGTATGTGCTACCGGCATACATACATCCACTTATGAATAAGACGAGTTATTATTTGAAACTGATAAATCTGATGGCTCATATTTATAGTGGGTCCCATCTTTACCCGGGACTAGCTCAGGAGTACAGGCTACTACTTCTGGGGACTTACCATTACGCGCCCCACACGACACTTCAGAAATATTCACCATTATAAATATGATATCATACCGGTATCCATCTGTTTCCCCCACCCTAGTGTAAGTTGAGTACTTTATTATATATGTGTGTGTATCCCAAAGATAATGTCCACAAATGTATACAATAATCCAATATCCAAGATTATCCAATTAGGGGGATCAACAAGAGTATAATATGCGGAGCATAATATCAGGAGTCTCCCTATTACAGGGGTTCAGGAATACAGGAGTCTAGGAGCACAAGAATTCAGGAGTATCAAATATCTGGTAATAGTATAATAATCATGTCAAGTCCCCGTAAAAGTGATAGTCAGGAATATGCAAAGTAATACATGTGTCAGGTACAATAGTATCCAGTCAGGTGTCATAATATCAGGTCAAGTGTACTAGTATCATATGAAAGCATGTCAGTGAGTGATACCATGTCAATCGTCAAGTATTATATAACCGGAGTCAGGTATCAGGTGTTAAGTGATGACATATTAAGTACCGGTGTCAGATATCATGTATCAAGTATCAGGTGTCAAATATGACATGTCAAGTACTGGTGTCAGATATTATGAGTCAAATATAACATGTCAAGTGTAACATATCAGTGCCGATGTCCTGTATCATGTGAGCATTATATGTCAGGTAATCATCCGGTCATATAACATGGTACAGGAAAACAGTATAAATAAATATTTCAAACTCTTCACAACCATATTTATAACCACAATAAATTAGTCTATTTATTAGCCATGCGAAGCCGAGCGAAGCGGGAGCAGATCTAGGCATACACAAAATAATACCGGCCGATAGATATACATAAAACATGTTAATTTTAGAAATCACTCATAGATCATATACCAACTCGCATAATGAGACATCATGTATTTAAAAGTAAGATAATAATTATTAGGCATGTAACGATAATAATAAAGCATGAATCAACATAAGAAATGTGCTCGCCTAGCACCGGAATAAAATACCGAGAAAAATTCAGGAAGTCCGCTAACACGCGCGAGTATGCTACTAGCCCATATATTAATATACATACATATATATATATACATATATATATATATATATATATTATAAATATTAGAGAGAGAATGAGATAGGAAAGAGAGGAGAGAGAGAGTTGTAGGATGGAGAGAGAGGCAGAGTGTGTAGGGTATGTTTAAAAAAGGAAAATAATAAGGAATTAAAGGAGAGAGGTATGATGGAAATTATGGAGAAGTAATTAGGGAATGAGGGGATGTGTATTTAGTGGAAGTGAATAAAAAGGGGTGTTTATTGAAAGAGGAAAAGAAAGAAATAAAAGAAAGAAAGAAAGAATGAAAGAAAGAAAGAAGAAAGAGAGGGGAAAGATGGCCAACGGCCAGGCCGGCGCCGGCGGCCTGGGCTGTACCGCCGCCGGCGGAGGAGCGGCCGGCGAGGAGGGGGCGACGGCCTAAGGCCTAGGGGAGAGGGAGGTGGTGTTTGGTGGTGTTGTTTGTTGAAGGAGGTGGTGTTGGTGGTCGTTGATGGTGGTGATTGGTGGTGATGGGAGTTGGAGGAGGAGGAGGAGATGGTGGTGGGGTGGTTGGAGTGGAGGATTTGGGTGGAATTAGTGGTGGATTTTGGAGAAGAAGAAGATGATAAAGTGTTGGGTTATGTTAAAATTGGAGGAAAGGAGAGAGAAATTGGGGATGGTGGAAGTAGGGAAGGGAAGTGGGGTATTGCGAGGGGCGATGCCGGTGGCTAGGGGCGGCGGTGGGTAGCAGTGGTGATGGTGGAGGCAGTGGTGGGAGAGATGGAGAAGGTGATGGAAAATGGGAAGGGAAAGAAAATGAAAATATATAGAAAGAGAAGGAAAGGGATAGGGAGTGGAAGAGAAATGGGGGTATGGGGGTTGTTGCAGCTAATGATGTTGCTGCTATTGCAGGCGGCTGCAGGAGATGGGGGGTGCAGGGCAGCAAGGCATGGACGGGTTGCAGGGAATGGGGAGAATGAAAGAGAAAAAGAAAAGAAGAAAAAGAAAGAAAAAAAAGAAAGGAAAAGGATAAAGAAGAAAAATAAAG
Source organism: Agave tequilana (assembly GCA_038442645.1). NCBI lineage: Eukaryota > Viridiplantae > Streptophyta > Magnoliopsida > Asparagales > Asparagaceae > Agave > Agave tequilana. Next base: position 80,972 of record JAVJIF010008280.1, on the reverse strand, counting down.
GAAATTAATGAATAAATATATTATTAATATTTAAATTAATAGAATAATCTGGGAGTATAAAGTAGAGGAGTGGAGAAGGAAAAGGCAAGGAAAGAAAAGAACGGTAAATAATATTATTATTTTAATAGGGCAAAATTTGACTGTTTCAGAATGGCTCCAAAAAATGTTAAAAAATAGTAAGTATTATTTTAAGATGCCTAATGAAATCAGATTTGAGAAATTCAATCTAGTTTTCAAATAAAAAATCCTAAAATATTCTAGCGGTACCGACCGACACTAGATCGGTCAAATTTTGGTAAATTTAGAAAAATCTTAAAAAAATGTATTTAGATAGAAAATGATATTCTAAGAAGTAATGTAAAAGCTATTTCTATAAATTCAATTCCATTTGGAAACTAAAAAATCTGAGAATTGGTTAGCGATGTCGATCGACACCAGATTTGAAGATTTTACAGAAAAATTCTGAAAAATTTCAGAAAATCTTAAAAAATCTAAAATATTAGAAAATAGTGTTTGAAACTAAAATCGGTCAAATCAGACTACCAGAAAGGTCAAATCGGGCGATATGCCGATATCAGGTTCCCCGGTCCAGGTCAGGGCTAACTCCGGACTGAGAATCCAGATCCGATACCAAATAACATAAGCAATCACAACTTTAAAAAAATACTGGAAGAAAATCAAAATAATATGGTCAAAAAATCGGGACACGTATCTGGGTACGTCTCCCGGGAATGGGGTGCTACACAAATACTCTATTATAGACTCAACTCATATTTGGATATATACGTATGCTTTAGTTTTGATAAAGTTTACATATATCTTGAAGATTATCTCATGTGCTTCTTGTATATCTTATTGGTAAAATATTTGATGGTTTGAGGTTTTGCTTTCACTAATCATGATATATTTTTGTGAAATTTTTTTCGTGATTTTCATGTCTTCAATGTAGTTTCAATATGTCAATAGTTTGAAAAAGAACTTCATATGAGTTTTGATAAATTCTTTAGAGCCCTGATGTGTTATTTTCGTGAACGTGTTATTTACATGATTCTTGTCCACTCACTTTTATGTTTACTCATGATTTTATTTTCATGAGCTTGCATGTGCTATATTGATTTTAAGTGATAATTCTTGTGTAAGCCATGTTTCATGAGATATACATGATTGGTTTATATTTGAAGAATCTTGAACTAATTTTTAAAAATATTTTAAATTAGTTCTTTTATTCTTTACTAGGTAGTGTTTTCAATTTGTACTCAACTATTTTCAAAATCATTATTTTGAAAACTTCTACTCTTAGTGGGCGGTTGGTTGGGCGAGCATGCATATTATATGTTACTTGATTATCTTCTTGACATATGCATGTTAGGTTGGTGTTAGTGATTAAGTTATACACATGATATTCATGATATTTGATTTTTGTATACTCATTCTTTTCTATCTCTATATATGTGTGCCTTATATTTCAAGTGGTATTGAATTTTCATTAGCATCATATATATATATATATATATATATATATATATATATATATATATATATATATATATATATATATATATAATTTATTGTGTATATTTAACTATGTTCACACATATTTTTATAGCACAATTTATTTCATGCTAAGCTTATGCATTGTTTTGTGATTGTTTCAAAAAGGGGGAGCACTTTCTTGATTTAATTTTTAATTGGTATCTTATTCCCTATTTTTTGAGAAAAATATTTTAATAGCTCATATTTTCAATTTGTATCAATTATTACAATTGGCATCTACATTACAAAATTGTTTAGAATTTCAAATTTGGTATCATGAGATTTCATGCTCAATTAAATTGGTATCATGTTTAAAAGCCTTCAATTGGTATTCATGATTACATTTCAAAATTGTTTTGCAAATTGGTATAGATATCCATGATGATTTTAAAATAATTTTCAACTTTCAATTGGTATTTCTAGTTTTTCAATTGGTATCCATGTTTGTTTTATAATTGGTATCTTATAATTATTATCCTTTCAATTATCATTCTAATTTTGTTTTTACAAATGGTATCGTAGAAAATCAAATTTTCATTTTATTTTCAAAATTTGTTTTGATATTTATTGCTATATTCAAAGGCAGTTAACTTAACGTCTCTTCTATATATAAACTTAAGATGAGTGTATTGTATAAGAAAGAGCTTGACCTCTCTTCTCTATATCATATACGTGTGTAGGGGGAGTTTAATATCTCCGTCTATACATTGTATACTGTTCTTATATGAGTTAAGGTTTAAGTCATCCCTTCTCTATTTAATGCATATATGCAGGGGGAGTTAACTTTGCGCCTCTCCTCTTCATAGATTTATATCACATATATACGTACTTTGTTTTGTGTATTCTTTTTGATTAATTGATAAAAAGGTGAGAGGATTTTAGAGTTTAGATATGCATACTTGTATTCTATGTTTCAATATATGTGTTTATATTCATGATTTGTGCTCATGATTTATTTAGTATCTATGAGCTTACATTGGATACCTATATGTTTTATGCTATGCATGAGTAGGAGAGCTTTTACAAAGCTTCTCTTTAATTCATTCATATATAACTTCATGAGTTTTGCATCATCAAAAAGGGGGAGATTGTTGGGCCCAAGGTCATCACTCTAGTTTTGATGATGACTAACTCATGTAGTTATAGTACTAATGATCTTGTTGTGTTTAAGTTTCAGATATTGATCAAGATTTTAGTTGTTGTTTAGCTTCACTAAAAAACTCAAACTCAAGTTTGGGGCTAACACATGATAGTTCAAGAGCTCAAGCTTATAGAATATATCTAGTACTTAAAATGGAGTCTAACTCAGAGAATCAAGTTTGGATCAAGTCTACATGGAGAAGAAGATCTTCAAGAAGACTTGTGTCTATTCTTGTATAAAATAGATTTGTTTTCATTGCTCAAGCTTATGCACACACAAAATTTAATTTATTGGTTTCAATTTAACCAGTTTACATTTTGTGTTATTGTTTATAAAATGTATTTCATCAAAAATAAGTTCATATCATTTTATTTGTGTATTGGAGTATCCATACATCATTGAGCTTCAAACATGTTTGAACAACTTGTTTTTGTATTTATGAAATTTTGTTTTTTTATTTTTCGATTTATTCTATTTAAAAATTTAGTTTTAGAAAATACGATTTTTGTTTCCAGATTGAATTTCTATATCTAAAAAATAGGTTCACTTGTTTGTAATATGTGTTGATTTTTGATCACACATATTTGTACTTCATTGTATTACATGAACTTATTTTTATGAAATTTATTGGGATTTATTGGAATTAAATTGGATTTCAAAAAAGTTCATTTTAAATCTCTTAAATATATATTTTTGGACTGAGCCGATCGATCGCACGGTCGTCCGACGACAGAGCTCATTTCATCTGTCGGTCGACTGAACGGTTGACCGACTGCACAAATGTGCACAACTTAATAGTATGGGAGCTCGGTCGATCGACCAGCCGATCGACCGTTCGACTGTTCAACTCTGTAGTTCTCTCGGGTTTTCTCGGTCAACCGACCGGTTGATTGGCAAACTCCAATGGTCAAACATGTGACTGTTGGCGGTTGAAAGACTGGTCTATCTGACCTAATTTGGACCCTAACGACTACTTTTGGAAAGTCTATAGATATGAGTGTTTTGGACTGACTTTTATTAAGAGTTTCAAGAGCTAATATTCTCACTTTCAACAGAGTTTTTCAACAAGTTTTTCAAAAGTTTTTGTGCTCCAAATCCATATCTCTATTGTTTTTCAAAGTTTTGAAAAATCAAAGAAAATAAGTTTTTGGAAAATCAAGTTTTAATTTTTTAGTTTCTATATTTTTAAAGATGTTTTTTCAAGCGTTTTATTTTGTGCTTCACTTTCAAAATCTTTATTTTCTCACAAGTTTAAGTTATTCATTGCAAAATCTATCATGTAGGACCTTGTATTGTGAGAGGTGTTGTTTGTAATTTTTGTGATAACCAAATGTTGTAACCACTCTTTTACTTTGTGCTTTGGCTTTGTGCCTTCCATCTTGTGTAGAGGTTATTGTTTTGTGCATCGGTTTTGTGCCTTGGCTTTGTGCCACCTCTTGTATAGAAGATTGAGTTTGTATCATTTTTGGAGTCCTTAGTGGAGAGAGTTGAAATCCTTCTAGGTGAAGGCGGAAATGTAGAGCTTGGTGCTCGAACCTCGAAACATATCCTTGTGTTTGCGTTTGGCTATCTCTCTCTAAACTCTACTCTCTTTATAACTTGCATTGCTACTATTGCTCATTTATACATGCTTGATATTATTTGTGTGCTCATACTTATTATAATCCAAGAGAGCTATTGAAGCACCTCAACTCTTATAAAAGAGGAATCATGAGGAGAAGTTTTAAAGCCTTCAGCGGAATTCAGCTTCACTCTTTGGATAACTATTGTGATAGTATAAAAGTTTTTAAATTTCACAATTGATTAGTGATCGGTCATTGATACTACGTATTTATTATATAATAAACTCTATTTTAATCCTACTTATTGTCTAATTTATATGCAGGCCTTTACTACAGGAGAGAGAAGAGAAACGAGCCCAAAAGCCCATCAAAATTTTGGTTTAAATCAGAATTAACTTAAATCAAAGATTAGGACAGATCAAAGCAAATCAGGGCAAATCAAAGAAGATAAAATCAGTTAAAAAATTAATTAAATTATATCTCTACAAATCAATAGGTTAAAGCTGAAGATAAAAGGAGGTTTCGTCAAAGTTCAGGACCCAAACTGAAAATCTAGCTAAAGATAAAACCAAATCATCAAAGCAGGGACCTGTACTTCCCAGGTGTGGTCACCTGGCCACACTTGGCTGCGTTTTCGTGGCTTGGTTAAATCTGTTGGGGGAGCATTTGCTCCCCCTAGCTTCGTACGCTCTCCCTCGGTTGGTTTTTGCCTATAAATACTGGGATTTAATAGCGTACAGGGGACGATGAAGCAGGGATAGATTCTTAGGCCAGATTTTTATTCTTTTTAGTGTAGTTTTTTTTTCTTTAATGTAATTTTTACTTTTCTTTATGTAACTGGGAGGAGAGACAAGTTTCATGGAGGAATGAGAGCAAGCTTGTACTGAGGGTGACACCAGTGTAAGTAAGTCTTTTCTTTCATTGTTATTTGAATTGAATCGAACTTTTTTTTCTTATTTACTCTTATTTTCGTTTACTTTCCTCTGATATGTTTGTAATCTAAGTGAATCTGATAGCCTCGATACTGCTTCGCCATTGCAAGTGCCCTTGATGGCCTATGGTGATGAACAACCATTCCTTTACTAGTTTAGCTTGTTCTTTTATTCATAGTGTAGATCGGGAATGGGAAAGATCTTACACGCCATGCTTAATCGCCTTCAAAGACTAGTTAAGTCGTAGCGACGGATACAAAGTATATGAGCACTGAAGAGGTAAGTAATTTTTAGTTTCTTTCTTTTAATTCTTTAGTTGAGATCACCACAATCTCCCAACTTTTTATTCACTCTTTTTAATTTCTTTGTATAAATTCATTTTCTATTTTCTCCACTTTATCAATCTACCACTTTGTTCTTAACTTAACTGTAACTTATTTTTCTTTTTCTTTTTAAGATCTAAAAGAAGAACTTTAACCATTTTTTGTAACTTAAAAGAGAACTTGCAAAAAAGCTTCCATCGCTAGTTCCTCCTTGAGGATCACGACCCGCATAGCCACTTGCTATTACGGTAGTATTGAGTACTCGCACAGTTCTATTATAAAGTTCTAAATTCTGTATTTTTTTATGTGCAGGTCAAACTCAATCAAATTTTGGCGTCGTTACCGAGGAGGGACAGTAAGTAATTCTCTTTTTTAATTTTATATTTTTGATTAATTTTCTTCTTTATTCTTGCTGTGCAGTGATAGATATCAAGAAAATTTTTGTTGCAGTGGACATATAAGTGGCCTTGGACTCTGCTCAAGAAAGTAGAGCCTAAAGGCCCTCAGATTTGCTACATTCTAGTGGTAATCTGAGTGAACTATTAATATGTATTTTTGCAGGTTGGCTGAATTGCAAAGCTAAATTTCTGCATCTATTTATTTTCTTGATTAACTCACTGTACATACTTTCTAACCTCAATAGTAAATTGATGTTTGTTAAATGCTAAAAGGTGTAGATTTTGCATTTAGGTACGTATCTAATTCATTTATATTTTATATTACTGTTGAAGAGTGCTGTAAAAAAAGATACGTTTGCATAGCATGTAGTATAGGAACACTTTTGAATTGTTTACATTGCTTAAGTGTTACTTTTCATGTATACATTGCACTAAATTGATTTAAGGGTTTGTCCTATATACAAGATAAGGTGGGGAAGTCATTACCCTCCCTTAGCGCACAATCCTCATTCACTAACCCAAACTTAACTAAAACATAGTAGACGTTAGCCTTAGGGACATCTCGGACTCATATAGGACACTGACCTAAGGGGAAAGTTGATTAGAATTTGACTCTTGTCAAATCGGTGTATAAGGTTGGGGATTGAGGGGCGAACCCCGAAGGCTGATGGTTTGGCTTAATTAGGCCCGTTGCTTTTGAAAAGTCACCTAGAGGGGGGGTGAATAGGTGACGATGCTAATCTAGTGAACTTAATGCGAAATTTAAAAACTAATTGCAATTACAACAATGATGCACACACAAGCAAGTATAAGATATAGCAATTTGCACAATACGCAAAGTAAAGAGAGAGAAAGAGAGAGAGTCAATGGATCAAACGCAAACACAGAGATATGTTATCGAGGTTCGAGCACCCAGCTCTACATCCCCGCCTTCACCCAGAAGGATTTTAAGTCCACTAGCTTGTCCACAAAGGACTCCCACAAAGGGAACCTCCACCGAGGATTTGGGGCAATCACAATACAAGGAGTACCCAACTCCTCTCCTTACAAACACAACCTCCTCCTTGAGGCACAACTCCAAGCCAACAATCACAACCTCCTCCTAGAGGCAAACTCAAAACCAATACAATCTCAACCTCCTCCACAACCACAAACCAATACAAGGATCACCTCACAACTTGAGGGATACAACCCAAAGCATAAAGCTAAGAAAAGATTGGGTTACAACTTGGTGGTCTAAAACAACAACCACAAACTATATCTTCTCCCACACAAATATCCTATAGATTTAGATAGTAGATTTTTGCTCAAGTGTGGAGAAAACCAAAGGAATGAAAATCAGAAATCACAAAGAAAATCCTTGAAAAAACTGAAACTAAGATAGAGAAGTTCAATCAAAATCTTTTCCCAAAAACCCTTTCTTTGATTTTTCAAACCCTAACACAAACACCAAATAGATTGTTCAAATCAAGCTCAAAAACTTCTTTTTATTGCTGTAAAAACACCAGAGGGTATGTAAAAATTCGTACAAAAATTCTTTGAGAAAAACTCTTGCCAAAAGGGTATTTATAGGCTAATCTAGAAAATAGCCGTTGGCAGCAGAACTGCCAGAAATACCCTGGCGGTCGACCGCCCGGTCGACCGCACAACGGTCATTTTTTGACCGTTGGCAGCTACCGGTCGACCGCCCGGTCGACCGAAACAAACAGAGAGCAACTGCTCTCAGTCGGTCGACCGGCTACAAGTGTAGCCAGCGTGCACGTATCCGTGCACGTCGGTCGACCCTGACGGTCGACCGGCTACATGGTGCGGTCGACCGTTCCGGTCGACCGACCTAGCCTGGCAGACACTGTTCTGGTCAGCAAAAACCTGAAATTTTTAATCCTAAAAATTCTTATTAAATCTCTAAAAATCCACAAAAATAGTTTTATCATTTTGCATTGATATATAAACATGTGGTTAAAAGTTTAGCTCAAATATCAATCAATAAGGACTATTTTGTGTCTAATCATTTTTACCAAAAATCAAAAACTGTATTATCTAAAACTTGAATTTTGAATAGAAAATACGTTTTGTCCAAAACACTTCCAGATACAAAAACATGATAATTAAACACTTTGAAGCATGATGCATATGGATAGAAATCCAATATACATGAAACATATATATATCATAGTTTTTGTCATTAATTCCAAAATATGTTTTGTCAAAAATACCAAAACATGAATAAAGGAGTCAAAACTAAGTTTGTCTAGGAAATTAAAGCATGCATGTATATAGAACAAATCATATATACACTAAACCATGTAAACTTGTTTTGATATAAAATCTATTCATGAAAACCAAGATCGGTTAAACCTAAAACCGAAAAATCGAAAACCAATATTCAAAACATGAAACGTGTGTGTTGTGAACTTGAGCATTATCATACTATTCTAATCTTTACAATTTAGATCTAAACACAAACTAAACTAGGGATACCTAAGTCTTCTTGTAGAGCGCTATCTCCAAGCCGACTCGATCCAAAACTCTTTGATCCACAGAGCAAGTGCTATATATGATCTTTGATGCTTGGGCTCTTGAATCAACATGTGGGTAGCTTCCAAATCATCTTGTTGAAGCTAATCACCTACTAATAACTTGATTAAAGATCTGAAACTAAAATCACAAGATTATTAGTACACATAACTACATGAGTTAATCATCATCAAAACTAGAGTGGAAGGCCTTTGGGCCAACAATCTCCCCCTTTTTGATGATGACAAAACTCATGGAGTTATATATGTATGGATTAAAGTAAAGCTTCAAAGAAGCTCCCCCTTAACTCATGCATAACAATAAAACATATAAGATATGCAATGAATGTTCTTAAACACATATAAACATGTTCTGGATACCAATTAAAATAAAACATAAACAATGAAACATGCTCTTGATACCAATAAAACAATAATATTGAAACCAACATATTATTACTAATGAAAACCAACTAAAACATATGCATAAATCAACCATGCATATAAACTACAAATTCTTGTCCCCCTTTTTGTCAATCATCAACAAAGGGGTTAAAACAAACATAATGAAAACAAATACTACTCCCCCTAAATCTTCAAAACAAAGAAGCAATAAATTATTCCAAGGGGTAAAACCAAAGTCAATATGATATCAATTGAAAATAACAAACTTTGAGAAATGCCAAATCCTATTTGAAATAAAACAAGGCATTGAAACAAAATAACATTTTATATCAAAATGAAAACATGTAATGTAAACTTGATACCAATAGATATTTTCAATTATAAGCATATGATACCAATTACTTTAATATCATAAAGTTAGGGAGTGGGAAACAAAAACAATGGTAAACCAAATACCAATTGAAATATAAAATACGAGTTTTCTCCCCCTTTATGAAATACCAAAAGAAAATATGCATAGGCTTGAAATAAGATATCAATTGAAAATTAAATCAATTGAAACATGATATTCATTAAAAATTCAAGCTTAGCAATCTTAAAATTATGATAAAGCTTGTATATGGATACCAATTGAAAAACTCAAGCTTAACATAACCAAAATTTGTGCTTCAAGATATAGGGATATAATAAGCACAAATAAATCATCTATATATGTATGTAAGAAATAGATACCAATAGAAATTGATACTATATGAAGTGTAAGCATACATATATAAAACAAAACATATATGAGTGTACAAAAGGATGTTAAGATTGATACCAATTGAAAGAATTCAATGATACCAATTGAAACAAGAATAAGATCAAGTGTATGACTCATATCAACTATACCTCCCAATCATGGTTCAAGATTTAAATGATTTTCATTTTAAAGTATACATGAACATGATCTCCCATCCAACCGCCCATTGATGGTAGGGGTTTTAAAAAATAGATTTGAAAATAGCGCACGTTTGAGAATCACTACCAAATGAAGAATACGAACTAGTTATATGAAAATTTGAAAACTAGCACGTAATCCTTCAAGTGAGGAATAACAAAATGTTTTTCATGAAAACACATGTAAATCACATGACATTAAGACACTCAAAATCCATATAGCACAAATTGTACTCATGAAAACTAAATCACGAGAAAACATTAAATAGGGTGAGTGTACAAGTGTTGTGTGAAACATCTCATCATGAAAATGGACAATCAAGCTCGATTGAAATTCCTTTAAAATATGAACACATGAAAAACTTAATCTTCATTACTAAAGGAAATTTCCTCAAAGACACGAAAAACATCATAACCAATTAAACTCCAAGGCATATGTATGTTTTGACAAAACAAAAGTATACATACATATCCCTAAACACAATTGAGTCCAACATATAGATTTGCATGAAAAGCAAATGACTCAAGGGGCATACATGTATATCTTAAGGTTTGGAAAAATAGACATATACATGAAGTGAAAACACTTAATCATAGAAAACACATTAAAAATAGGAATACATGTTTGAATGCATGAATCATCAAAACTAGACTATACTGGAACATCTAAAGGGTACAAATAGGCATCCAAGCACAAACATATATAAGGTTTATTTGTGTCCCACTACATGTGCAAGTATAAATTCTAGTCTTAATGAAAACTAACATCTAAACAAGTAATCAAATCATTATGCATAAAACGAGTCATAAATCAACAATATTCTAAAATGATCATTATGTAAATCCACATCATAATATCAAAACAATTGTGAAAACACAAATTATGTTATTCATCTAAACAATGGAGATATCAAATTGCAATACATGTATAGCAATAAACACACTAGTCAAAACATGAGTCATTAAAACGAAAGTTATAGAACATCATATGATCATTATACAAATGCATGTGCATTAGATCTAGAGCATACATGTTAGTCTAAACAAGGTGAGGCACTAAATATAGATCCATATGAAGCATGGGTGCTCAAGTGGCTAAACATGTACAACCTTAATCTAATGAACATGGCACAAAGCATAATGAACAACAAAACACAACATGCTATAAAAGATGAACATAGAAAGCATGTAAACACTAAATGGAGTAAGGGATTGTTACCAAAACCGAAGAGGCAACTTTCCATGTCTCCAAACCCGGTGGTCCTCCCACCTAATCTCCTTGAGAGTGAAGCATCCAAGTGGTTCTCCTTTTAGCTTAGAATGCATCCACCTCAAGGCACCAACACTCTCACGTTATGCGAAAGCCTCCACCTACATCAAACATCAAAGAGGTGGATCTTGGTACCCATTTTCTTGTGGGTCCACGGGGGTTAGTATCTCTCCTAACCCAAACAAGATTAGTTGCTAAATTTTCAATATGTAATCTATCATAGCAAAATCTAGCAAGGTGGCCTTTTCGACCACAATGTGTACAAGTGTACACATGAGCATACATGTTATGATTGTGTCCGTGATGAGCATGTGTATGCCGTGTTGGGTGTGCATGCAAGGATGGAACTTGTTTCTTATGAACAAAGATTCCAATCGTGTATGATTTAAAGCACATTGGCTCAAAGTGGAGCCCAAACTATCAACACTTTTCTTCAAGACAATTATATCCTTTTCAATGCTAGAAGATAAAGTGGAACATGCAATAGGTGTGCTAGAACAAGAAGCTACACTAGCATGGCAAACATCAATCTCTTTTTGCAAGGATTTATTTTTAATCAAAACCAAATCTAATTCTTTTGTAATTGCATCAATATCATTTTTCAAAGTGAGATTTTCTTTAAAAGTAAAATCCAATTTTGAAGATAAGATCTCATTGTGCTTTACAACATCATCACAATCATTTTTGTTTTTCAAAAATTCATTTTCCTTTAAAGCAAGTTCGAGTTGAGATTTAAGTGAGTCACATTCACTTGCAATCTCTTCCTTCTCTTGCAACATCAATTCAAAATTAGAGCATAAATCTTTTAATTCATTTTTCAAAACAAGATTATCATCTTTCAACAAATCATGTTTTTCTAACAAATTCTTAAGCTTTTGAACAAGTTCCATATTTAAAGTTTGAACTTCAAAACATCCATGACAATAGGAACTAGAGCTATCATCTATTTGAGAATCCGATTGTACCTCAAGGGAGTTCTTCCCTTGGACCATGAGGCATTGCTCTTCGGACTTTTCTCTCTTAGATTTCCTCATCTTGTTGATAATCCTTGGAAGCTCGGGAGAAGTCAAGATGCTCCAAACTGCAAAAGCCGAATCATAACGATCAAAAACATGTAATAAATGTTCATTTAGAGATGCTCTAAGTGCCCTAAGTGCTAATGCATTGGCCTTCTTATGCTTGCTACTATTTGGGAGAGATTCTATGGTAATGGCTTGATAAACTAGATGTCCTAGGTCTTTTAAATGTTTAGTCATATTAGCCTTCCAAGCATCAAGTCTAAAATGATCAAACATAGGAGGGCTAGCCATAAGTGCAACAATATGTGTGCAAATGATAATGCAAATGAAGATTAGCAAACCAAGATCTCACTCCTAGGTGGTTAAACCTAAATATCAGGAGCGCTAGCTCTGATACCAATTGAAAAGTCACCTAGAGGGGGGTGAATAGGTGACGATGCTAATCTAGTGAACTTAATGCGGAATTTAAAAACTAATTGCAATTACAACAATGATGCACACACAAGCAAGTATAAGATATAGCAATTTGCACAATACACAAAGTAAAGAGAGAGAAAGAGAGAGAGTCAATGGATCAAACGCAAACACAGAGATATGTTATCGAGGTTCGAGCACCCAGCTCTACATCCCCGCCTTCACCCAGAAGGATTTTAAGTCCACTAGCTTGTCCACAAAGGACTCCCACAAAGGGAACCTCCACCGAGGATTTGGGGCAATCACAATACAAGGAGTACCCAACTCCTCTCCTTACAAACACAACCTCCTCCTTGAGGCACAACTCCAAGCCAACAATCACAACCTCCTCCTAGAGGCAAACTCAAAACCAATACAATCTCAACCTCCTCCACAACCACAAACCAATACAAGGATCACCTCACAACTTGAGGGATACAACCCAAAGCACAAAGCTAAGAAAAGATTGGGTTACAACTTGGTGGTCTAAAACAACAACCACAAACTATATCTTCTCCCACACAAATATCCTATAGATTTAGATAGTAGATTTTTGCTCAAGTGTGGAGAAAACCAAAGGAATGAAAATCAGAAATCACAAAGAAAAATCCTTGAAAAAACTGAAACTAAGATAGAGAAGTTCAATCAAAATCTTTTCCCAAAAACCCTTTCTTTGATTTTCCAAACCCTAACACAAACACCAAATAGATTGTTCAAATCAAGCTCAAAAACTTCTTTTTATTGCTGTAAAAACACCAGAGGGTATGTAAAAATTCGTACAAAAATTCTTTGAGAAAAACTCTTGCCAAAAGGGTATTTATAGGCTAATCTAGAAAATAGCCGTTGGCAGCAGAACTGCCAGAAATACCCTGGCGGTCGACCGCCCGGTCGACCGCACAACGGTCATTTTTTGACCGTTGGCAGCTACCGGTCGACCGCCCGGTCGACCGAAACAAACAGAGAGCAACTGCTCTCAGTCGGTCGACCGGCTACAAGTGTAGCCAGCGTGCACGTATCCGTGCACGTCGGTCGACCCTGACGGTCGACCGCTACATGGTGCGGTCGACCGTTCCGGTCGACCGACCTAGCCTGGCAGACACTGTTCTGGTCAGCAAAAACCTGAAATTTTTAATCCTAAAAATTCTCATTAAATCTCTAAAAATCCACAAAAATAGTTTTATCATTTTGCATTGATATATAAACATGTGGTAAAAAGTTTAGCTCAAATATCAATCAATAAGGACTATTTTGTGTCTAATCATTTTTACCAAAAACCAAAAACTGTATTATCTAAAACTTGAATTTTGAATAGAAAATACGTTTTGTCCAAAACACTTCCAGATACAAAAACATGATAATTAAACACTTTGAAGTATGATGCATATGGATAGAAATCCAATATACATGAAACATATATATATCATAGTTTTTGTCATTAATTCCAAAATATGTTTTGTCAAAAATACCAAAACATGAATAAAGGAGTCAAAACTAAGTTTGTCTAGGAAATTAAAGCATGCATGTATATAGAACAAATCATATATACACTAAACCATGTAAACTTGTTTTGATATAAAATCTATTCATGAAAACCAAGATCGGTTAAACCTAAAACCGAAAAACCGAAAATCAATATTCAAAACATGAAACGTGTGTGTTGTGAACTTGAGCATTATCATACTATTCTAATCTTTACAATTTAGATCTAAACACAAACTAAACTAGGGATACCTAAGTCTTCTTGTAGAGCGCTATCTCCAAGCCGACTCGATCCAAAACTCTTTGATCCGCGGAGCAAGTGCTATATATGATCTTTGACGCTTGGGCTCTTGAATCAACATGTGGGTAGCTTCCAAATCATCTTGTTGAAGCTAATCACCTACTAATAACTTGATTAAAGATCTGAAACTAAAATCACAAGATTATTAGTACACATAACTACATGAGTTAATCATCATCAAAACTAGAGTGGAAGGCCTTTGGGCCAACAGCTTTTAAGTACGGATACCTCTCACCAATCTTGCCCCTACCTGGCCGATTAACTTGTGGTCAGATTCGGCAATATACCGCGCGTGGACAGTCTAACCAGTTAGGAGTCGTCTAGGTCTAAGGTCTACTCTAACTTAGGTTAGATTTTTTCTTTTTGTTTGTTTATTTGTTTGTTTTTCTTATTTGATTTTGACATTTCTTGTGTGATATGGCTTATAATAACAATTTTTTCAATTTTAATGGTAATCCATGTTACACCCGACTTCTTTTCAGATATTACCAACCCCACATATCATAATTTTAACTAACCTAGTGAGTCGAATTAGTCTTATCCAAATCAATACATGTCCCAGTCCCAATACTATGAACAAAATTGGAATAATCATCACTACTCTTCACAGAGTCAATGGGGATACAACTCCCCGAGTCATATTGTCAACCACCTTACCAACATCCAGCTTCCTATACTCATTCTCCTGAACAATCATTAGAAGAATCAATTGATCGAGAAAAGAGAATGGATGCCTTAGAAGAGCTTGAGCAACGAATTAAAATTTTAGAAGACTCAAAATCTGTTTAAAATTTTCAAATCACAGATACTTGCTCTATTTTCAAGAAGAACATGCCGACTTAGAAAAAAGTATGGAATCCATGATTCAATTCCAAAGTGATCTACTCAATATGATAGAAGCAAGACTTAGTAGATTGAAAAATATGCGTAGGAATAAGAAAACTCTCCCTACCCAATCTTTGACTATTCCCGACACTTCTAGCCATATTGATGAAAACTAAGAATCATAGTATCTTAAAGACTTTGACCAAAATTCAATTTCACGACAAAACCTTGAACTTGATCAATATCAACCCATTGACGAATTGGCAAGTTTCATTTTAATAAGATTGAACTTGATTATGAATGTGAACCCGATCCCCAACTTTGTGATTCAGTTCCCATCTTTGAATCTATGTTGACTCTGGTATTCTTACCCAATTAGGACCAAATTCCCAAGCCAACATTTATTCTTGTACCTATAAATCTAAAAATTAAATCACCAATTTTTGATAGTCACATTCTATTGATGGGAAAAGAATGTGAATTTTAATTTTTGGATTTGGACTCAACTCTTTAACCAAAACTGACTCTCGAGCCCAAAGTTAATTTTTCTGAGTTAGTATTGTTCCTGAACCTATCATTCTTGAACCCAAGTCAACCATTCCGCCAAGTCATATTCTTTTGTTGGATATAGGTATAGACTATAATGACTCCGTGATGATTTTTCAAGACTGGTCGTGTAAAGGGAATAAGTTTCATGATAGGATTTTCATGATCCTTTTCATATTTGGAACTGTAAATATGTAAATAAAAAAGAGGTCAATAAAGGTGGTTCCGTGAACTACCACATTATCGTGATTGGGTAGAAACGCTTGACTCAATCAGACCACCACCTTAAGATAATATTTTTCTTCCCTTTCTTCTTTTTCATGCATCTATGCATTAATTCATACATTAAGGACAATGCATGAGATAGGTGTGGGGAAAGGTTCTAACATAATTTAGATTTTCTTTTTATTATTAAAAAAATTATTAACATTTTCTTTACTTTTAAAATTTTTTTGAAAATAGAAACAATATTTTGACATATTTTTTGTAAGAAATTAAGTCAATTTTAAAGAATAGGAGAATCATAATTAGGATTTCTTATACTTGGTTAAAATAAGATTATTTGTTTGAATTCCAAGGTTAGGAAGAAAATTTGAAAAAAATAATTTAGTCTTGATTTTTTACCATGATGATAAATGCATGCTTTATACACTAACACACCTAGGATTCAAAAACAAAGATTCTTATGCCTTATTAAAAAAATAAAAAATAAAAAATATATATATAATATATCAAGAATTCTCTGATTAAGCACGGATTTGTGCCTCATAAAGCGTAAGTATTCACGCCTAAAAGCGGTTCATATAATAAAATCCTTAGTTTTGTGGTCTTGTTTGCTCGAGTCCTTAAGTCCTTGGGATGTTTTCTCACCCGGTGCCCTAAGATCGTTTGGCTTGGGAGTCACCAATTAAAAGCTCGCTACATAGGCAGATTAGAAAGCCTAATAAAACTAAGGAATAATATCACCAAAAATTAAAAAATTAAAAAATAATTAAAAAAAGGCATAAGAGTTAGAGTTAAAGAACCACGAGTCAAAATTTCACGGTCACCAAAGTGCATATAACTTAGGATAAAATAATAGATTAGATGAGAAATACTGTTTGACTCCTTGCCTTGAATGATAACAAGTTTTTGAATAAAGACTAAACTTAAGAATGAAAAGTTCAGTTTTTCTATAACTTATAGATTACTTAATTCTTACAATAATACTTCAAATATTTGTCTCTTTTAAAATGTGTTTTCAAAATAATAACACTTTGTTTCTCTTTCTTTATGCATTTTGTGGGTGTAATCCACTGAAAACCCTCACGAGCCAAAACTCGTCCTCTAGGGGAAACTTAGAAGTTTAACGACTTGTTACACATGCTCAGTGCAATCGCGTGACATGCGAAAATGGTCTAATAATTTTTGATTTAGTTTTATTGTTTTGCTAAAGAACGAGCAAAAGATAGGTAGAGGAGCGTGATCGGTCGCTGATACTGCATATTTATTATATAATAAACTCTATTTTTAATCCTATTTATTGTTTAATTTATACGCAGGCCTTTACTAAAGGAGAGGGAAGAGAAACGGGCCCAAAAGCCCATCAAAATTCTGATTTAATTCAGAATTAATTCAAATCAAAGATCAGGACAAATCAGGGCAAATCAAAGAAAATAAAATCAATTGAAAAATCAGTTAAATCAGATATCTACAAATCAAATTGTTAAAGCTGAAGATAAAAGGAGGTTTTGACAAAATTCAGGACCCAAACTGAAAATCTAGCTAAAGATAAAGCCAAATCATCAAAGAAGGGATCTGTACCTCCTGGGTGTGACCACCTGGCCACACCCAGGCCGCAAAAACGTAGCCAAAGCCGCGTTTCCGCGGCTTGGTTAAATCTGTTGGAGGGAGCGTTTACTCCCCCTATCTCCGCCGTTTGGTTTTAACCTATAAATACTGAGATTTCTCAGCGTACAGGGGACGATGAAGCAGAGATAGATTCTTAGGCCAGTTTTTTATTCTTTTTAGTTTAGATTTTTATTTTTCCTTTAATGTAATTTTTACTTTTCTTTATGTAACTGAGAGGAGAGACGAGTTTCATGAAGGAATGAGAACAAACTTGTATTTAGGATAACACCGGTGTAAGTAAGTCTTTTCTTACATTATTATTTGAATCAAATCGAAGTTTCTTTTTCTTCTTTACTCTTGTTTTCCTTTACTTTTCTCTGATGTGTTTGTAATCCAAGTGAATCCGATAACCTCGAGACTGCTTCGCCATTGCAAGTACACTTGATGGCATATGGTGATGAACAACCATTCCTTTGCTAGTTTAGCTTGCTCTTTTATTCGTAGTGTAGATCAGAAACGGGGAAGAACCTACGCGCCATGCTTGATCACCTTCAAAGACTAGGTACGTCGTAGCGACGGATTCAAGATATATGTGTACTGAAGAGGTAAGTAATTTTTAGTTTCTTTCTTTTAATTCTTTAGTTTAGATCACCACAATCTTCCAACTCTTTTATCCACTATTTTTAATTTCTTTGTATAAATCTATTTTTTATTTTCTTCACCTTCTCAATTTATCACTTTCTTCTTAACTTAACTGTAACTTATTTTTCTTTTTCTTTTCTAGAACTAAAAGAAGAACTTTAACTATTTTTTGTAACTTAAAAGAGAACTTGTAAAATAGTTTCTATCGCTAGTCCCTTCTTGAGAAAAACGACCCACATAGCTGCTCGTTATTGCGGTAGTATTGGTACCTGCACACTTATATTATAAAGTTTTGAAAATTTGTATTTTTTTGTGTGCAGGTCAAACTCAATCAATTAGCGTAACATTTATTCACCGCTCCTCTAGATATATTTGTTGGATTCTGCTTAACAGGAATCAATCTGACAACTATTCAAGATCACTGAAATATCAACAATCTAATTGGCCAGGTCGGCAAATATCAGGTGGGAGGTTTCCATTCAATAGAACGTTCCTTAATTTAAGAACCACCTTTCAATTTTCTTCCTTGGTTAAACACCAATTAGACTGAATCTAAATCAGTCTCGATATACTGAATATCAGTATATCCCCTATATAAAGAAATTAATTCACTTATACAGTACTTGGAGTGAGGTACGCTTAGAGCGAATCTCCTTAAGACAATTACGTCCCTCACATTGGTGCTAACGGGTTACTGGACGCTGGTCTCCCAAGATACAACACTCCTTCACAGTATTTGGATAGCACTACCAAATCACCGTACGGTCGAACCGTAGTTAACCAGTACCTTCACAGGATCGTTGAAGCAGCGGGACAAAGACAAATTTCGGAAGAATATTTGCCTTTACTTTGGAGGAGCACCCACTGCAGAGGAAGAAGGAAGGTTGAAGAATATTCTTCTTCAGAAGTCCCAGATTCAGACAACAATTCTATTAAAAGAATCTGTTGAATTTTCTGAGCCCTCTTTCAGAACGAATTTATGCAGAATCTCTTTTGGAAGTCACTTCGGAAACTGACTCTCCTACTCCTCGGGGCTGTTTGTTTCGCGTAAAACTCCGTAATTTGTAAATGACTTACTACCCAGTTACAACTACGGCGTTTGTTTGGACCGTAATTCGTAAAAGACTTACGTAACTCAACTAACACTCACTTGCAACCCAGTTACCACTCACTTGCAGCCCAGTTACAGTTATTTTGTGGTCATACAAATTTATAATATTTTTTATATTAATATTAAAAAATTTTAATATTTAACTTTTTTAATATTTATTTGCAGTATTAAAACTTTTAAAATCACCAAATAGTTAATTTTGTGGTCAACTTTTTCACTTACGACTTATACATTACGACAATCAAACACCGTAAAGTACAATACACTTTCCCACTCTACAATTTTATATTACCAGCCAAACACCGTAAAATTTACTTACATGTAACTCATTTACAATTGTAAAAGACTTTACCAATTACAACTACGAATTACGGCCAGTTACGACAACCAAACAGACCCCTCGTTGGAAGTTACTTCAGAACTTCACTGCCCAGTTCAGAATGAAGAACTTCACTTCCAGTTCTGAACGAAGTGTTGGCCCGGAGGCCTTCCTCTCTAGTTTTGATGATGATTAACTCATGTTGTTATGTTTACTAATAATCTTGTGATTTTAGTTTCAGATCATGTAACAAGATATTAGTTGGTGATTGCTTCAAAAAGAGGAGTTGGGAAGCTTTCACATGGTGATTCCAGGGCCCGAGCATCAAGATCATACATAGCCTAGCTCGTGGATCACGTTTTGGATCGGGTCATCTTGAAGATGAAGATCGTCAAGAAGACTTAGGTATCCTAGTGTTTAGTGTGTTTAGATCCATTTGTAAAGCTTAGTATAATTGATATGCTCAAGTGCACAACACACGCGTTTTATGTTTTGGTATTTTTAACAAAACATATTTTTGGATTTAAAGACAAAAACTATGATATATATGTTTCATGTATATTGGACTTATGTCCATATGCAACATGCTTCAATGTGTTTAAATATCATGTTTTTGTATTTCAATGAGTTTTAAGAAAAATCAGATTTCCTATTGAAAAATCAAAGTTTGACAAAATACAAGTTTTGGTTTTTGGTAAAAATGTTAAAACACAAAAATGATTTCATATGCTTGATATTTGAGTTGAAATTTTTATCACATGTTTATATATCAATGCAAAATGTTAAAACTATTTTTGGGGATTTTTAGAAGTTTTTATAAGATTTTTAGAAATATTTTAACCCCAGTTTCTGACCCAGAAATGGCTGACAGGCCAGGTCGGTCGACCTCTCGGTCGACCGCACCAAGGGCCGGTCGACCGTGCGGTCGACCGACGTGCACAGAGCTGTACACGTCTGGCAGCACAGTGGGCCGGTCGACCGGGCGGTCGACCGTACTATAGAGCAGTGCTCTCTGTATCTGGGCGATCGACCAGGCGGTCGACCGGGTAGCCCCAACGGTCATAAATATGACCGTTGGCAGTCGACGGCTGGTCGACCGCCAGCCTGTCAGGCTGACAGATCAGCCTAATGGCTAGTTTTCTTTTGGGCCTATAAATACCCCATTTCTTGGGGTTTTGGATAAGATTTTAAAGAGCAAAAATTCTTACCTTTCTGAAGTGTTTTTACAAGTTTTAAAAAGTGTTTTAGAGCTTAAAGATTTCATCTTTATTATTTTTCAAGGGTTTTAGAAAATCAAAGAAAACTAGTTTTTGGGATATTGTTTTGGATTTTCATTTCTATCATCTACAAAATATTTCCCAAGTAGTTTTTCTTTGTTATTTGCTTTCCAAAAACACCTTGATATCCACTTGAGCTATATCTTCTATCCTATTCTATTAGGATCTTTGTTTGTGGAAAAAGAGAGATTATTTGAGGTTGATTGAGCCTCCAAGTTGTAAACACCCTTACTTTTGTTGTATCCCTCTTTGGTAGAGGTTGATCGGGTGATTGGTTTGCTCCCTCTCTGGTAGAGGTTGAGATTGTGGTTTGCTCCCTCTAGTGAGAGGTGGAGTTTGGTTTGTAAACCTCTTCGGCAGAGGTGATTGTGGTTGTTTGGCTACGGGCCTACCCCTTGGTTGTGAGGCGGTGTTTGAGAGAGGAGTTCGGTACTCCCTTGTTGTAAAAATCCTCCTCGGTGGAGGTTCCCTCTGTGGGAGTCCTCGGTGGACAAGATAGTGGATTAGAAATCCTTCTCGGTGAAGGCGGGGACGTAGAGCTAGGGGCTGGAACCTCGAAACATATCTTTGTGTTTGCGTTTGATCCATTATCTCTTAACTCTCTCTCTCTTTTATTTGTGCAAAGCATCATTCATTCATTCATATCTTATTGCTTGCATTTGTGCCTTGCATTATTTCATATTGTTCATCCTTAAATGCTTGGCTTGATTGTGTGTGTGTGCCTCACTTATACTTAACCACAAGAGCTTCATATAGCACCTCAACCCATATCTAGGGGAATCAAGAGGAGTTAGTCCAGAGCCCTTCACGGGGAATTCGGCTACACTTGTTGGTTGTATTAAGTGTGTTGCAAAATTTTTTAGCTTCCACATTTAGTTTCTAGATTAGCATTATCACCTATTCACCCCCCTCTAGGTGATTTCAATTGGTATCAGAGCCTACGCTCCTGATACTTAGGCTTAACATCCTAGGAGTGAGATCCTTGTTTGCTAATTTATCATTTGCATTTGCTTGTTTGCACACATTTAGTTTGGACCCATGGACTTTATGACCCCACCTATATTTGACCCTTCCAACATTCTTGTTTGGAAGACTAAGATGTCCATCTATTTACAAACCCTAGGATATAAGGTTCACCTTGCCATTACCAAGGAATCCTACCTTAGTGATAGCAAGCATATAGGGGCCAATGCACAAGCCCTTGAGGCCATTAGAAGCACGCTTTCAAAAGAATATCTTATGCATGTTTCTAATCTTGATTCCGCCTTTGCAGTGTGGAACAAGTTGACAACCACCACCACCTCCGAACTTCAAATGCCAATCCAACAAGAAGAGGAATCTAGTGAAGATGAATCCGAGCCACAACAATGCTATACGGTCTAAGGGAATGACTCCCTTGAGGTACACTCGGAAACCCACTTAGATGATGATGATGATGCTAGTTCTTCAGATGATTATGTTGATGCCCATGCTTTAAATGAAGAACTATCTATTGTTTGTGAAAATTAATAGAAAAATATAACATTTTGAAAAAGAAAAGTCTAGGCCTTAACAATGATAATAAAAATTTGATTTCTAGACTTAACAATGTTTTGCAAGAGAAAGAAGAGATTTCTAATGAGAGGGATTCATTAAAATCTCAACTTAATCTTGTTTTAAAAGAAAATGAGTTTTTGAAAAATAGAAATGATTGTAATGATGTTTTGAAGAAAAATAAAGTTATGTCTTCAAAAATTGATTTTGTTTTAAAAGAAAATGATTCTTTGAAAAGAGAAATTGATTTTATTTCAAAAGAATTAGAAATTTGTTTAAATAAAAATAAATCTTTGAAAAATGATATTGTTTCTCATGTTTGCCATGCTAGGGTAGTTTCACCTAGATCACCCCTTGCATGCTCCACTTCTTCTTTGATTAAAAATGATATAAATGTTTTAAAGAAGAGTGTTGATTGTTTGGGCTCCACTTTGAGCCAATGTGTTGTGGGTCATACACGTTTGGAATCTTTGTTTCGAAAGAAACAAGTTTCATCTTTTCATGCACACCCCCCACGGCATACACATGCTCCTCACGGACACCATCATCACTTGTATGCTCATGTGTATGTTTTCCATTAGTTTGCAAAGGGGAAAACTTACAAAAAAGAGTTTGAGGAGCTAAATTACAAGTATTCTTAAAAAGATTACAAGTAGATCTCCTCAGAGATTCTGGAGAAGTGTGCCGATAGGAGTCTGGTCAGCGCGCGACCACTTTGTCCCTTTGACGATGCGAGCGATGAGATTCCCTTCTCGCCTGGTTCCGGGAATCAGAGAATAGAGGATTGGTAGAACCCTCTTGCTACTTCTCAAAACCGCCTTCTGTGAGGAATTCCTTCTCGCCTGGTTCCAGAGATTCCTTGAGGAAAAGAGGTTGTTAGGGTATCACCACCCTGAAAAGAGAAGTATTTCTCCTGAAAGGTCTCTGAATTAGAGAACGCACGGTGCGTTATGAAGAAGTCCGATTCTCCTGATCAGCAGAGGATTGATTTGGGAGCAGAAGCCCACTTTGATTGATCGCCGATCTCTGGATTCCCCTTTTTTTTGACCGCCCCCCTTTCTCCCCTTGTGCCCCTGGCGGGCTATTTATAGGGAGAGCAAGGGTATAATCGTTCCCTTGAAGATATGGAAACAGATTGAACCGAATCTGTTTAAATCTGGAAAGTAGCCTTGCTGCGAGGCTAGGATAGCTTCTGCGGAGCTAGAAAATGGCAAGTCGGTTGATCTTTCCGATTTGTTTTGATCCCTTCCATATCGTTGAAGGATTTTCTCTGATCCTCTTACTCGTTTCAAGAGAGTCAAGAGATTGCGGCAATCACCTGCCATATTTGAATCCCGATTGGATTTGATTTGCTTGGATCCGATCTTATCAGGAGATTTGATTGGTCAAAGGTTGACCATAGCAAACTAATAGCGGAGCTGCCCGCTTTGAAACTCATAACGGAGCTAGAGGCAACTCTTGGCGAGGTCCGAAAAGAGGCTTTTCGGCGAAGCTATCAGTTAGCTTCCTGGCGATGCTCTGGATGATGCTAGCCTCTCAAACGAGGCTATCTCCTTGGGCTAATGTAATGCTAAATGCTAGCATTTTAGACCTGCTGAGGTCTGTTTAGAAACAATCCGGGTTCACTGTTCTGCTTGCTGGATCAGTGGAGTCCAAACCGTTTCCTTGTCCCTTGGAGGTGGATGAAAACTGGTCTTCAGCTCGTCTGTCGCTAGACATTGTTCGGACCAATGAGAATCTTGTCTTTTTAAGTGTCAACAAGACCCCCTTCAAAGTTTTCGAGAGTCTGCAATAGCTCAGACTCCGAAACACTTTGAACTGCTGTGATCGATGGTGTGTGGAGTATGAACGTCGCCATGATGGTTGAGTTCAGCTTCACCTTCAATCCTGCTTTGGGATGAATTCGCCGAAGAATTGCACTGGTTCTCGAGTAGCTTCGCGTCGGGGTAGCTCCGCGTCTGGGCTTCCAAAAATAAGTTCACTTTGGAACTCCTGTTGCCTTTTCAAAGCCAACTGCCGTGGGGCGGTTACGAGGAGGATTATTCCTTCTTTTGCGCCAATCGAGGGAGATGTTCTCCGATCTGCACGTTTCCAAGAGAGGATACTCCCTTTCTTCAAGGCGTCATAAGTGCCTTTTATGAGGGAGACGTTTTCTCCCTTTGCACGGTTCCAAGGGAAAACCGTCCCTTCCATCAAGGCGCAATAAATGCCTTGAATGCGCTCGTGCTTCCACGCTTGGGGTGGTCGCACTCAGGCCATGGGGCCTATAAATAGGACACTTGAGGTCCTCTGAAGAGAAGTGCTTTGCCTCTCTTCTCTTCTCTTGGTTTGAAAGAGATACTCAGATCTCTGAACTAGTGGGAATGCCCACTCTGGTCATTATCCGGCCAAGGACCGGTAAGTCTTGATCGTTCAACGACTTCACGATTTTAGGGAATTCATCTCCCTTGGTTTAGCTTTGACAGCTGCTTTAGGGATTGACTTCCCTTGCTCTTCATCTTGCACTTGGCTGATCTGCAGAGAAGAATGTCAGCACAGCTTCCCTGTGAAGCTACCATCTTGACTTAATCAGAGAAAGATCACTGCATGTTAAGTCCGCTACACAGGCAGAACTTAGGACTTGGTCTCTTCAAAGGTTGAGCCAGTCTTGCCATATTGGTGAATGTTGAGATTGTTTCTCACAAGATCAGTCTGACTTTGCCGTAGAGGTGAGGCTGGCTGCCGCTTTTACCGGAGGTGATCCGCTTCAAGATCATGGGCGTCGCCTGTGGGATCGTCGGCACCATTGCCGACTTTCAACTTTGGTGGCCTTTGATGGCGATCCACTTCGGGAAAGTAGGCATCGCGCCTATTAGATCACTGGTATCACTGCCGATTCCCATTTACGTGATCTATCATGTTGGCGGCGATAGGTTTTTATTGCCAGGCTTCAACAAAAATGGCCTGGCATGATCTGCCATTTTGTGGAGAAAAGTGACCGTGTCCTTGTGGCACCATCTGTTCATATGCGAAGGGTTACGACCTTTTGCCGGAGGAAGGCCTTTCCTGTCCCGTTGATTTGGTTTGAAAGCAGATAAAACCGCTTGTATGCCTCAAATGATCATGTTGGGCAACTGGATGTATTGTATAAAACACAACTTTGATGTAATATCAATGTACCCTTCCTGTTAAATCAATGAAAGTTCATCTTCCGATCATCTGATTTTTTGCTTGCTTTCACTGAGAGTCTGGTCATAGCTGGGCTAAACTATGTGCGGAGCTAAGGACATAGTCTTTTCTTCGAATGATTTTCGCGAGACTGGCATGTCCCGCGAGCAGCACCTTTTTGGAGGGCTAAGGTAAGCCTCTCGGCTAAGCCCTTGAAGGATTGTGCGAACTCCGCACTTTGCTCCTGTGCGAAGTTAACCTTTAGTGGGGTTGAACTGTCGCCCCTTGGGAAAGCGCCTCAGGCGCTTCGGGCACTGTTTCGAATTAATTCGAAACGGCGGCATGGCCCTGTTTTTGAGGCCTCGTTTCAGGCGCTGATTGGCCTATAAAAGCCCGATCGGGCTGAACATGGAAAAGATCTCCTTTTTTTAGAGAAATTTTTGTCTTTTCCTCTCCTTCTTCCTCCTTTGCTTCAGAGTTCTTTGAGAACCCTTGCATTTCTTCGATGGCGCCCAAAAGACGAGCGGGTAAGGAAGCAGCGACTTTTGCAGCGGAGGGCGTTCCTCCTCCGGTCATCGAGCGACCAGTCACCGGTAATGAATTTTCCTGTCTGATTGGAGACCGAGGTCTCTTTTCCTTTGGAGCCAGTCATTTGGCTATTTAGGACGATCGAATGGGATCTATCCTCATTAGGGAACTCATTTCCCTGAACTTCCCTATTTTCTTTGCACCAGGGAAGTAAGAACTGAACAGTTCTTCTTTTAGGCTTCTGTAGGAAGCCATTGCTTGGGCAGTCTCCATCCTGTTGAGGAACAGGATATGGGTCTGTTCCTTCAGTCGTGGCCACGAAGGACGATTATTGACCATGATGTCCTTTTGATGACGTCAGCCCTTAGGGCTATGCCACTTCCTGCTTTAAGCGAAGTTGGCGCTTTGGATATTTTCTGTAAAGATGCAGTCTTATCCATGAAGCGAAGCTTTTTCAAAACTATCGCCTTGCAGGCTCTGCTTGCTGGGCGAAGCTATGCCTTAGTGAATTTTTATGCTTTCGCATCCACTTGATTGGTGAACTAATCATAGCTCATTTCTGTTTTTGCAGTACATTACGCCTCCGGCCTCCAGAACAGTCTGTTCGGTCTAGCCAGTCGAGCAGGCGGAAACATCAGCTTGCAGTTCTATGGGCAGGCTTCGTTGTTCAGCGAGCCGAGCTCCCTTGTACGGGATACGCTCATCCAGGACGGTCGTCCGCAGGCCATGCGGAGCATCTTGACTACGGCTCCGCTTGAAGATATCGACCGTCAGGCTTACAGAAAGCCTGACTTCATGTTCGGGGATGCTGCACCTGATCCCGATCGCCAGCTGCAGGCCGGTGAAGGCCAGTGGATCTTCCAGTTGGATGGCGAGAGATTCTATCTCCTGTCCACTAAGCGGCATTTTGCTTTGTCTTCCTTTGCGAGCGTGACTCAGGCTCGGAAGATGGCGTGGGGCGTGAGCCTAAATGCCGAGTCTGTGAGTGTCGGGAGGTTGACATTCCAGTCCGGCTATTCGAGGGCGGGCCATCCTCGTAGCATAATGGGGCTATACCCTGGGAAGGTATCGCGGGACCTTCCAGTAGGAGAGAACCCAGCTGCGGCGCCGACGTTTGGCACTCAGTTCTGCGAAGTTGACGGGAACTACCCTGCCACCGATTTCAGGACTCCCGGTTGGGTCCACCCTCCTAGGTCGTGGTGGGCGGAGTTGACCAACTATATCCTCACTCATTTTGAGGGGGACTTAGAGAGGTTAAACCTCCATGAGGCCGTCAGGGCGACCTGCTACGGCATTGAGATGAAGGTGGCGTGCTTCTACGCCATCCTTGAGTTGTACTGCCCGGCCTCGGGACTTTCTTCACCCCGGTTGGTGAGTTGGGCATGGCCCTGCACGAGATGCGGGAGATCTCTGCTTTGCCCTTCGGGTCTCTTCCGTACGAAGAGTACTTTCCCTGTGAGGCAGAGTTGGCTCTCTTGGAGAAGCAAGAGCCTGCTTTGCTTGAGACATATCGGGAATTGATGTGTCACTTGCACATTTGTTCCAGCATCCACACTGGTGGCAAGGGTAGCTCGAAGAGCTTAAAGAGCTGGGGGAACTACTTGTTCCCGGATATGACTAGTGCGCCTGAGGCAGCTCATTGCGGAGTTGCTGAAGAAGACATCTTGGCAAGGATGGAGGTGCATGCTGAAAAGGACATCGTCGTGGCAGAAGATGATGGTCCTTTCGGGAAGGGTGATGTTCTTCGGAGCTTTCACCATCAGGCCCGTCGGCCTATGTCTCGCAAGGCGTTGCTGGCCGGCTTCTTAACCATCTGGTTAAAGAAGTGTGTCGTGCCTTCTTCTTCGGGTGACATCGTCCACCCGAATGTGCTGCTGCCTGCCGTCCGCTTGGTCCATGGCCACCGTCTGGGTCTTCTCCCGGCCATGGTGTGTTGTATTCAGAGGGGCCTTCGTGCACTGACGGAGGCTTTCTGCAGGCCAATGGCGTCAAGGCGAGGGAAGGGTGCCGTCCTGCCTTGTGACGGACCCAATCCTAGGGTAGGTTTACCGTACACCTACTTGATGGCGTGGTTCGCCTTGCACTGCCCCAGTTTGATTGGAGCTGGGGAAGACCCTTGATAGGTAGTCAAAAATGCATAATTGTCATCATATATACCATCACATTCGCACATTTATTCATATTATAATGCACATTTATTAACATTTCTTTATTTAATATGTGCAGGCCTCAAATTATCAAATTAATAAAGAAATAAAGCTTAAAGAGCCCAAAAGCCCAGATCCAAGTCCATGTTTGAAGCCCAGGTGAAAAAGCGCAAATACGAAGTGTCAAAATGCAAATACAAGGGATTAAAATTGCAAATATCAGAAATTAGGGTTGGATAGACTTCTACCAAACCCTAAACACCTGCGGGATAAGGATAAAAGGCCAAGATGAAGATGAAATTCGTGGAGAGAGGATTTGAAGAAATCTGGATTAAGAGTAACTTGATCACCAAGTTATCTCGAAAATCCAGATTAAAAGGCCAGGATCAACCTTCCAGAAGCAGGCACCCACATGGATGGACCAGGAGAGGCCACGCGCCAAAGCGCGTGGCCAGAAGCCACAAGATTGCCGCGGAGGCGCGGCAAAAGCCGCGCATCCGCGGCAATCTAGATGAGATAGGTTACGGAATTTGGTGGTCAGGTTTATCAGGGACTTCTCCACATTCTGCCTATAAATATCAGAGCATTCGCAACAGGGAGGGGGATCCAGAGAGGAACTAGGGTTTTTTTTCTTTAGCTATTTCTAAATTTCTGCGAAAATTGTAATTTTTCTTTTCATGCTTTTTGTGGAGAAGAAGGAGACAATTGTGTAACCGGCAATTCATCGAAATAAAAGGTCACTCTTTTGTTCTCTGTTTAATTCTGCACTTTATTTTATTTCTTTTGTCATATCTCTCTCGGTTTTAATCTTCGATCTATTCTTGTTTTCGTTTTTCTTTCTTGTGCAATCTTTCTTATTAAATAAAAAAAAAAAAAATAAATAAATACTGAAAAGACAAAAATATGATGATGAAGAACTAATCCTCTAAGTGGTTTGCTGAATTCTTAAAGCAACCCTAGAGTAGTCGAGCTTTGATCGGATTGATGAACTTTTAGAAACCCTAGGTTTAAGGGATTTGCTTGAAAATTAAAATGAAGAGTAGTTTTCTAATCTGAAGTCACACCTTTTAATTTTCACATTTCATGCTTAAGGACTTTGACAACGTAATTTCAAGATACATCTTCTCTTACGTTGTGCATAGATGTTAGGATGAATACGTGTTTTATTTTTAGAAGTGACGCCAGTTAGATTCTACAACCTTTTTCTCTTGCTTGCCTATCTTCTAAAGTACCTAGGATGAACTACTTATCTTCCGATATGATGATCAATGGCCTTGACTTACAATAGGGTTGTGGTAGAAGATCAGCAAAACCACGTCTTTAATCCCATATTTTCATCACAAATCTAATCTCTCTCTTTTCTTACTTGAAGCATACGAGGAATCGGCCGAAAAGCTTGCATCGCATCCTTCCCTGAGGATCACGACCCGCTTGAGCCCTAGCTACAGCGGATTCGCATTGAGAAGAATTCTGAACTCTATTTTCATTATAACAAATTCTCAATCAAATTTTGGCGCCGTTGCCGGGGAAGGAACGGCACGATTTCTCTTTCTAATCATTCTTTCTCTTCTGTTGCAGGTACAGAGAACAGGAAGCAGAATCAGAGTAGCAGAAGACACATATTGCTATCCAGTGCCTCTGCCCTAGAAGGCAGAGCACTTGGACCTACACTTTTGCCGCGTTTCCACGGCAAAAGCCGCGGGTCCGCGGCAAGTGTAGCTGACTACTGACAGAATTTTCTGCAGGTTGCTCTGCAGTGCAAAAAAATTATAATTCTGCTGTGATATTACTGCTCTGTGATCACACTGCAACTGTTAATAATTAACATTAACCTATTTGTTGAAAAAAAATAAAAAAAAAAAATTTTTTAGACTCTTGCATTTTAGGGCACGTGTCTATTTTAATTCTTTTAATTTTGTTGAAGAGTGCTGGCGACAAGGTACGTTTGCATAGCATATAGATTAGGAAGCACTCTTGTTTGTTTACCGCTTTCTTGAGTGATTACTTTTCTACCGCTTTACACGTACACTAATCCATTTTAAGGGCATAACCCATAACAAAGATAAGGTGGGGATTTCATCACCCTTCCTTGGCCCACAAATCATACCAGTCACACTCACAACCCTAACCCTAATTAAAACTTGACTAGACGTTGGCCCTAAGGTAACTCGGACTCAATAGGAGATTGACCGAAGAAGGAAAGTTGTTCGAAATTAACCCTTGCCAAATCGGTGTCTAGCGAAGGGATTGAGGGCCGAAAGCTCGAAGAACGGTGGTTATTTAATTAAGGAACGTCTCTGACGGAAAACCTCCCACCGGTCTTGCCCTGAACTGGCCGATTAGCTCGTGGTTAACGTCGACAATAGACCTCCTAAGGACAGTCTAAAGTTAGGAGTCGTCTAGGTCAAGGATAACCCTAGAATAGGATTTTTGTTTGTTTTTCTTTTTCTTTTTGATTGATTGGGTGAACTTGTTTGCTGATTGTGCATGACCGCTTGGTCGAGAGACCCACTCACATCCAGGCTAACTAGAACTAGTTCACCACCCGAGCAAAAGCCCGACTCCCTCATGGCTCAACCGCCATCTCTCCAAGATAGGTTCTATCCCCTTAGAACCTCTATTCCTTCTTGCATCAAGCTAAGTAATGACGGTGTTGACCCATTTGAGCTTAAGCCACAATATATCAACACCCTTCCAAAGTTTCATGGACTTGAATCAGAGGATGCATACTTCTTCATAAGGGAATTTGAGGAAGTATGTTTGATGATTAATATGCCTAAATTGGGAAAAGATGCCATTAAGCTTAGGTTTGTCCCCTTTGCTTTAAAAGATTTAGCAAAGAAATGGCTCTACAGTCTAGAGGTTGGTTCTATAGACACTTGGGACAGTTTCGTCAAGGCCTTCTTGAAGAAATTTTATCCCGTTCACAAGACTGCACTGATTAGGAAGAATATCCTACAGTTTAAGCAAACAGCCAATGAGCCTTTTTGGAAATACTTCGAGCGGTTTAAGGACCTCCTTGCCCAATGTCCCCATCATGGGGTAGAGAAATGGCGACTTTGCCAAGTCATATATGATGGATTAGATTATTCCACTAAGACATTGTTAGAATCCATGTGTCAAGGAGGATTTCTGGAAAAGAATGAAAATGAAGGATGGTCATTGTTTGAGGACTTAGCTGAAAAAGCCATCCAGTGGGACCCTACTCCTGAGAAATCTAGGACTAATGACCCCACTTCTTCAAAAGGAGGTATTCATTCCATTGAGGCCAACATAGCACAAGATGCTAAGTTAGCGGCTGTTATGCGTAGACTTGAGGCTCTTGAAACTAAGGAGCCAGCCTCTGTGAACCAAGTCAGCCCAACATCTTTGGCGGGCTGTACTTATTGTCAAGATAGGAACCATGTGTTTGAGGAATGTCCTGTCTTCATAGCGCACCAAGGTTTGCCCGAAAATATGAGTGCGGCCTTCACAAGGCCCGCCAATAATCCTTATTCGCCCACCTACAATCCTGGTTGGAGAAACCATCCCAATTTTTCATGGGGCCCCAGTAACAATGAGCAGATTAGGCCCAAATTCTCCAACAATTTCCAAAATCCGCCCTATCAGCAAGGTTTTCCCAATCAAAATCAGCCACCTTCTTTCCAATATTCACAAATGGAAACAAGGATGTCAAACATGGAAAAGAAGGTGGATACACTAGTGAAAAGCCAAGACACGCTAGCTCAAGTCCTAAGTAGGATAGAGATCCAATTGAGCCAGCAAGAGAGACAAAGGGGTACCCTACCGAGTCAACCATTGCCTAACCCTAGGAATCCTAGGCCAGCCAATGAGGCTCAAGACCCAAATCAGTGTCATATGGTTCATACACTTAGATCGGGAAAACAAGTGGATAATCAAGTATCCATGCCATTGGATCCATCCATGCCATCCATTCCATCTAGTTCCACTCCTGCTCCATCCAGCCCTACTGAAACTGAAGCTGAAAAGTCAGCGGGTCAGTTGCACCAGCCTATAGCTCCATTTCCAAATAGGCTTAGAAGCAACAACAATGCACACATGGAGAAACTATTAGAAGTGTTCAATCAAGTGAGGCTTAACATTCCACTTCTTGATGCAATCCAACATGTCCCTAGCTATGCCAAATTCCTTAAGGACATGTGCACCAAGAAAAGAAAGACTAATGTGCCTAAGAAGGTTTTTCTAGCCACTAACATTAGTGAGCTATTGTCCAACCAGATCCCTATCAAGTATAAGGACCCAGGTTGCCCCACCATCTCTTGCACCATAGGTCGAGCCGAAATCAATCGAGCACTCCTCGATTTAGGAGCTAGCATCAATTTGCTCCCTTTCTCCGTGTACCAACAACTTGGATTAGGTGAACTGAACCCAACCCAAGTTACTATTCAGTTGGCTGACCGCTCTATCAAAGTTCCTAAGGGAGAGATCAATGATGTTCTCATAAGGGTAGGAGATTTTATTTACCCGGTCGATTTTATTGTCTTAGAGACACAACCCGTGTCTAATCCTAGGTCCCAAACTCCCGTCATCTTAGGAAGACCGTTCCTAGCTACTGCAAATGCAATAATCAATTGTAGGAACGGATCCATGAGATTAACTTTTGGGGATATGACCAAGGAAGTCAATGTTTTCAACCTAGGTAAGCATCCCTACGATGTGACCGACCAACCCTTTGAGGTTAACTCCATTGAAAATATGACGAGTGAGCATAATGATGAGATCATACTTGAGGAAGAGGAAGAGGAAGAGTTAGAAACAAGTGATGTTAGCCTTGATGAGATCGAATTGGAATCAAATCTGAGTTCTATAGAGATGGGAGACTCTAGCTTAACACCTCCACCCATTGAGCCAACTCCTTCTTTGGAGTTAAAAGCCTTGCCCAAGCATCTTAAGTATGCCTACCTAGGTGAACGAGAGACGTTACCGGTCATAATTGCATCCAATTTGACCAATAAGCAAGAGGAGGACCTGCTGGCAACCCTTAGGAGACATAGGGAAGCCATTGGTTGGACTATGGCAGATATTAAGGGACTGAGCCCTACGATAGTCCAACATCGTATTCATCTTGAGGAAGGGACTAGACCGAAAAGGGATCCACAGCGTAGACTAAACCCACTTATGCAGGAGGCTGTACAAGCCGAGATAGTAAAACTGTTAGATAATGGGATAATTTATTCCATTTCCGATAGCGAATGGGTTAGCCCAATGCACGTGGTCCCTAAGAAGTCTAGCTTTACAGTGGTAGAGAACGACAAACATGAGTTAGTGCAAACACGATTGCCTACCAAGGTGAGAGTATGCATAGACTACCGTAAGTTGAATGCAGCCACTAGGAAAGATCATTTTCCCCTCCCTTTCATCGATCAAATGTTGGAAAGATTAGCAGGTCATGAGTATTACTGCTTTTTGGATGGGTATTCAGGGTATAACCAAATCCCTATAGCCCCGGAGGATCAAGAGAAAACAACGTTCACATGTCCATTTGGGACATTTGCTTACCGTCGAATGCCCTTCGGCCTATGCAATGCCCCAGCCACCTTCCAACGTTGTATGTTAAGCTTGTTTTCTGATATGGTAGAACGTTTCCTAGAAATTTTCATGGACGATTTCTCCGTCTATGGAAGTTCATTTGACCAGTGTCTCCATCACTTGGAGCTAGTGCTGAGTAGGTGCACCGAGAAGAACTTGACCCTCAATTGGGAAAAGTGTCACTTCATGGTGCAACAAGGGATTGTCCTAGGTCATGAGATATCTAGGGAAGGGATTAAGGTGGATAAGGCCAAAGTGGAAATCATTGCGAAGCTTCCACTTCCTCGATGCGTGAAGGACATTCGATCCTTTTTAGGACACGCCGGATTTTATCGTAGGTTCATTAAGGACTTTAGCAAAATTGCTAGACCCCTTACAAACCTTCTAGCTAAGGATGTGTCCTTCATTTTTGATGATAGGTGCCATAGTGCTTGGGAGAAATTGAAAGTGGAACTTATATCTGCCCCTATCATCTCACCTCCGGACTGGTCCAAGCCCTTTGAGATCATGTGTGACGCTTCTGATTTTGCGATAGGTGCTGTCCTAGGACAGCGTAAGGACAATAAGCAGCACGTGATTTACTATTCGAGTAGGACGCTTAATGAGGCCCAAGTGAACTATACTACCACCGAGAAGGAATTCTTGGCAGTAGTGTTCGCTTTGGAGAAATTCCGTCCATACCTACTTGGGACTAAGACCACGATCTTCACTGACCATTCTGCTCTGCGATACCTTATGCTTAAGAAAGATGCGAAGGCCCGACTCATTCGTTGGATCCTTCTACTTCAAGAATTTGATCTCGAAATTCGAGATAAAAAAGGTGTCGAAAATGTCGTAGCTGACCATCTCTCTCGTGTGCCCAACGCACCATCTGTCGAGCTGCCCATCAATGACAATTTTCCCGATGAGCAACTTCTAGCCATCTCTAAGGAGCCATGGTTTGCTGACATAGTAAATTACTTAGTCACAAACCAAACACCACCTAGTTGGTCCAAACAGGATAGATACCGATTCTTGTCTCAAGTTCGGTATTACATGTGGGAAGATCCTTATCTTTTCAAATATTGTAGCGACCAAATCATTAGGAGATGTGTCCCCGACGAGGAGACTAGAAGTGTCCTAGATTTTTGTCATGAGTTCTCTTGCGGTGGACATTTTGGTCCCCGCAAAACTGCCGAGAAAATTCTGCAAAGTGGCTTTTATTGGCCAACTGTGTTTAGAGATGCATTTGAGTATTGCAAGACTTGCACAAGATGTCAAATGATAGGAAGAATTTCCAAACGAAATATGATGCCCCTAAATCCCATTCTAGAAGTAGAACTTTTCGACGTATGGGGCATTGATTTTATGGGACCCTTCCCTAATTCGTTTGGGCACCAATACATCTTGTTGGCCGTAGACTATGTGTCGAAGTGGGTAGAAGCTGTCCCTTGCAAGACAAATGACAACAAAGTTGTTGTCAAATTCTTGAAAGATAATATCATCTCACGCTTTGGAATCCCTCGAGCCATCATTAGCGACAATGGCACACATTTTTGCAATAGAACTTTTGAAGCTCTTATGCGAAGATATGCCATAACACACAAGTTGTCTACGCCCTACCATCCTCAAACTAGCGGACAGGTAGAAGTTTCCAATAGACAGGTCAAGCTCATCTTGGAGAAGACTGTGAATCAGAATAGGAAGGACTGGTCCATCAAACTGGTGGATGCCCTATGGGCATATAGGACTGCCTTTAAGACGATTCTAGGAATGTCTCCCTACAGACTGGTCTTTGGAAAGGCTTGCCACCTTCCTGTCGAGCTAGAACACCGGGCCCTTTGGGCAATTAAGCAGCTAAACTTCGATTTAGATAAGGCCGGTGAGTTTCGGAAATTACAAATTTCTGAACTAGAGGAGTTGAGGAATGATGCATATGATAATGCAAAGATTGCGAAGGATAGAGCTAAGGTGTTTCATGATAAATCCATCACGAGAAAAACTTTTGTCCAAGGACAAAAAGTTTTACTTTACAACTCTAGACTTCATCTCTTTCCCGGCAAATTGAAGTCAAGATGGACAGGACCATTCATTGTTAAGACGGTGTTTCCACACGGAGCCATAGAGATCTACGATCCCAAAAATGGCAATTCATTCAAGGTAAATGGTCAACGTCTTAAAATCTTTTTGGAGTCTGGGCCGGAAGCTAATGCGGCTATGGGTCTTTTTGACCCACTGTATCGGTGATTATATCTTTCTGCCAATTCATGCATTCCATACATTTCATTCATACATTAGGGACAATGCATGAAATAAGTGTGGGGGAAGGGTATATAAAATAATAAAAAAAAAAAAAAAAAAAAAAAAATTTTTTATAAAAAGGACAGTATTTTGACTTATTTTTTTGAAAGAAATCTAAGTTAGTTTTAAGGATTAGGAAAATCATGATTAGGATTTCTAAAAACTTGGTCAAAATAAATAAATTGTTTAAATTTTAGGTATAGGAGGAGAAATTGAATAATAATTAGTCTTGATTTTTACCTTAATGAATATTGCATACCTAATGCATATCTAGGATTCTAAGACAAAGACCCTTGTGCCTCATATATAAAAAAAAAAAAAAAAAAAAAATCACTAATAAAGCTGGATACATGTGCCTCAAGAAGCATAAGTATTCACGCCTAAAGGTGAATGAAAAAATAAAAATAAAAAAAATAATACCTTAGTTTTGTGGCCTAGTTCACTTGAATTTGAGTCCGCGGGGTGTTTTCTCACCTGGTGCCCTAAGACCGACCGGTTTGGGAGTCACCGACTTTAAGTTCGCTACATGGGTGGATTAGAAAGTCCGAGGGAACTAAGGAAAAATTACTTATATGTACTAACACATCTAATAATCAATTAGTTAGGTATTAGGGCCTCAAGAAGCCTTGATACTTATACGAAAGAAAATTAGATGAGTTATACATGCCAAAAAAAAAAAATATATATATATTAACACATCTAATAAGTCAATTAGTTAGGTATTAGGGCCTCAAGAAGCCTTGATACTTATACGAAAGAAAATTAGATGAAGTTATAAAAATAATAAAGAGGCATGAGAGTCCAAGTTAAGGAATTCCTAGTAAAAACATAAGGATGCATATGATTTTTGGTAACGAAAAAGACTATATTAGAATTCAATTTTAATTCTTACCTAAAATGGACAACAATTGGCTTTATTAAGACTAGGTTTGAGGAATGAATAAAAATGAGGATCCTAAAACTTATAGACTACTTAGTCTCTTCAAATATAATTCAAATATTTTCCTTTTTATGGATTTTGTGGGTGCAATCCGCTGAAAACCCTCACGAGACAACACTCGTCCTCTAGGGTAACCTAGGGGTTTAACGGCTTGTTGCACATGCTAAGTGCAACCGTGATTCCTACGAAAGTGAGTTAGCTAGGTTAGATTTTTCTCTTTCTTTTTGATTTTTACTCGAGGACGAGCAAAAAGATAAGTGTGGGGGTGTGATAGGTAGTCAAAAATGCATAATTGTCATCATATATACCATCACATTCGCACATTTATTCATATTATAATGCACATTTATTAACATTTCTTTATTTAATATGTGCAGGCCTCAAATTATCAAATTAATAAAGAAATAAAGCTTAAAGAGCCCAAAAGCCCAGATCCAAGTCCATGTTTGAAGCCCAGGTGAAAAAGCGCAAATACGAAGTGTCAAAATGCAAATACAAGGGATTAAAATTGCAAATATCAGAAATTAGGGTTGGATAGACTTCTACCAAACCCTAAACACCTGCGGGATAAGGATAAAAGGCCAAGATGAAGATGAAATTCGTGGAGAGAGGATTTGAAGAAATCTGGATTAAGAGTAACTTGATCACCAAGTTATCTCGAAAATCCAGATTAAAAGGCCAGGATCAACCTTCCAGAAGCAGGCACCCACATGGATGGACCAGGAGAGGCCACGCGCCAAAGCGCGTGGCCAGAAGCCACAAGATTGCCGCGGAGGCGCGGCAAAAGCCGCGCATCCGCGGCAATCTAGATGAGATAGGTTACGGAATTTGGTGGTCAGGTTTATCAGGGACTTCTCCACATTCTGCCTATAAATATCAGAGCATTCGCAACAGGGAGGGGATCCAGAGAGGAACTAGGTTTTTTTCTTTAGCTATTTCTAAATTTCTGCGAAAATTGTAATTTTTCTTTTCATGCTTTTTGTGGAGAAGAAGGAGACAATTGTGTAACCGGCAATTCATCGAAATAAAAGGTCACTCTTTTGTTCTCTGTTTAAATTCTGCACTTTATTTTATTTCTTTTGTCATATCTCTCTCGGTTTTAATCTTCGATCTATTCTTGTTTTCGTTTTTCTTTCTTGTGCAATCTTTCTTATTAAATAAAAAAAAAAAAATAAATAAATACTGAAAAGACAAAAATATGATGATGAAGAACTAATCCTCTAAGTGGTTTGCTGAATTCTTAAAGCAACCCTAGAGTAGTCGAGCTTTGATCGGATTGATGAACTTTTAGAAACCCTAGGTTTAAGGGATTTGCTTGAAAATTAAAATGAAGAGTAGTTTTCTAATCTGAAGTCACACCTTTTAATTTTCACATTTCATGCTTAAGGACTTTGACAACGTAATTTCAAGATACATCTTCTCTTACGTTGTGCATAGATGTTAGGATGAATACGTGTTTTATTTTTAGAAGTGACGCCAGTTAGATTCTACAACCTTTTTCTCTTGCTTGCCTATCTTCTAAAGTACCTAGGATGAACTACTTATCTTCCGATATGATGATCAATGGCCTTGACTTACAATAGGGTTGTGGTAGAAGATCAGCAAAACCACGTCTTTAATCCCATATTTTCATCACAAATCTAATCTCTCTCTTTTCTTACTTGAAGCATACGAGGAATCGGCCGAAAAGCTTGCATCGCATCCTTCCCTGAGGATCACGACCCGCTTGAGCCCTAGCTACAGCGGATTCGCATTGAGAAGAATTCTGAACTCTATTTTCATTATAACAAATTCTCAATCAACCCTCCGCAGGGTGTTCAAACGGCGCTTCTCCGTCGCTTTAAAGGCCGTTCGTGACAGAAAACTTATGTGGCTGAGGCCCGTAAGTTAGTGCGTCGTTATGACGCTTATAGCCTGTTCCGTTGTTTTCCTCGCCTGCGGGGTGCAGGATACAACGAGGAATTCCATGATGTGGAGTCAGGTCGATCTCCCATGAGTCGGGGTGTTTTCGAGTGGCTGGTCTGTATCCGGCCCTCGCATTTGCTGTACAGGAGTGGGGATACCTGCTACCTGGAGCCCTACGTCCCGAGCCGGTTTGCCCGCCAATTTGGGTATGACCAGTTGTATGAGGGAAACCCCAATCCGGACCTGGCTTTCATGGGGAGCCTCATTGATGGGGCTCGTGCTTGGCGGTTCTTTACCGCGGATGGCACTGGAGCGTGGCTACGCACGCCGCTGAGGGATCCCGGCCTTTGGACGACCCTGTGTTTGTGCCAATGGTATGCGGCTTCGAACTCCACACCTGCTGGATTTAATACCAACCGTTCGGGTGTGAAGTTAATTTCTCATCGGATGAGGCAAAAGGCTTCTGATAAGATGGAGGGCAAACGAGTCCGTGTTCCTGGCATAGAGGAGTTCATCGCTGTAGATGACAGCGGGGCTTCTGATGCGGGGAGCCCTCGCTTCGAGGCAGAGACGAGGGCTGATGCCCATGAAGCTGATACTCGTGAAGCCGGTTCTGGTGTAGTGGGGACAGCTCCCCCCACGACATGTGGAAGAAGTGGAAGAAGAGGATTCTGATGTCCACTTCAAGAGGAAGCGTGGGAGTGGATCCCGTAGGAAGTCGTCGGCGAAGAGGCCCCGTCGCCATGCTCTTACAATTGTGGTAGAGGGCGAACCCTCTACTGCGCTTCCTTCTGCTGCTCTATTAGTGGCTGAGCCGTCGGTTGCTGAACCGACTACTGGTAAGATTGGCCCCATCTAATATGCCTTCAGCGCACTTTGAATAACTCATCATTTGCTTTTTGTTGCAGGAGCTGAGGAGCATGGGGAGCAAGGGGACCAGTATGATCCTCTATTCGCTTATGGAACTGCAGCTGGTTCCTTTGCTCGCTCGGAGGAGTCTGGAGGTGATGCGGCCGACATTGGCCTCTCGGGCGCTGGGACTTCTAAAGGAAGTCCTATGGCATCCAGCTCTATCGGGTGGTCTGCGGAGGAATCGGCGAGCAGGCCGGCTATCCGCGTTGATTCTGGCAAGAACTTCGTGATGGAACCCCTAGAGACTGATGAGGCTGACGAAGTAACATCAGCCTTCGGTAAAATAACAACCTCTTAATCTCCTCTTGTTTACCGCATCTGCTTTTTGACCATGGCTTTGTTGCAGGTGTTCGGCCTCAAGATGTGTCGGCTCTGAAGGAGCCGGAGGGTTCCCCTGGAAGGTCAGAGGGTGAGTTGAGTGCTTCGTCCACGGCGAATGTTGCTATGTTGGACGTGTTGTATGGCGATTTGCCTTCTTATCAGCCCACGTCAGCTGAAAGGCGAGAGGCTGAAGGGGCG
This sequence comes from Agave tequilana, assembly GCA_038442645.1. Lineage (NCBI taxonomy): Eukaryota > Viridiplantae > Streptophyta > Magnoliopsida > Asparagales > Asparagaceae > Agave > Agave tequilana. The sequence goes on along the minus strand of JAVJIF010008280.1, from coordinate 40,690 downwards.
GCAGTCCCGGAGGTATCCTCACTCCCAATCACATCACCGAGTGAGGTGCCGGCAATTTTGCCCAGTGCGGGGCTGAGGGTGATCGTGGACCCTATTTCTCCGACTTTGATTGTCGAGCCTGCTGCTCAGGAGGTGGTTGCCAGTCCTACCTCCGCGGTGGCTGGCGTGCTGGTGTCGCTGAGAACTCCGCCGAGGTCACCTTTGGCTTGCCCTGCTGCTGTCGATGTTCCCGCTTCTTCTTCTGCGGCGGTGTCGACTGGGATGGTAGATTGCTCCGAGGTTGTCTCAAGGGTTGATGAACCTGAGAATGACTTCATCGGTAATCTGGTCGACAGCTTCTATAACAGTTTGGAGCAGACTATCGGTCTAGTCTTGAAGGGCTCGCCTGTGCCATTTTCGAAGTTGAAGATGGTCCTCTCCCGTGGCATTGAGTGTATTCGGGACTTTGAGGGGTATCACCAGGCTACTGCTCTGGAACTCCTGGTAGATGACCTTGAGAAGGACGTGGAGGAATGGCGCCGTCTCTATAGTTCAGACGCAGCGTCTTTGGCTGATGACCGGCTCACATGTCTTGTTGCCCAAAGGCGCGAGGCTCAGCTCGCCGCTCAAGAGGCTGCTGAGGCTATCTCCTCTTACTTGAAGTCCTTGGAGACAGAGCAAGTAGAGGTTGGGAGTGCAATTGACGCTTCCACCAGTGCTCTTCTTGATGCCGAAGATAAGGTTAAGAGGGCCGAAGAGATGATCCGGAAGGCAAATCTCCACTTATCCAAAGCTACGCAGATGCATCATGAAGAGACTGCGCGGCTTGAGCAGCCCAGGGCTCGGAGTGAGGAACTGGCGCGGCAGAAGTCGTCACAGAGGGCGACTTTGGCGGAGGTCGAGGCTCGTCTGGCTCAGGCGGTGGACTTCGATGAGGCTGAGCTAAGATCACAGGCGCTGGCCCAGGCTGCTGATGACAGGAGGACGAGGCTAGCTTCGCTCGGAGATCGGATCCGATCTTATCATGTACGCCTATAGGCTCCTCCATGTATCCCATCCTTTTGGAATTTAATAAAAATTCTTTCTTTTGTCGTCTTTGTTTGTTTGGATAACGAGGCATGGCTGTCTGTTGGTTCAGAGGTCGCAATGACATAACCGAATGGGACGTCGCCAGTCTCGAGGTCAGCCCTTTGCGGGGCTAAAAGGGGAGATACTTGCCTTTTGTAAATGTCAGCAAGCACCGAGATTGAGACTTAGCTGTCTGCTGGTTCAGAGGTCGTAATGACGTAACCAATTGAGACGCCACTAAGCTCAATGGTAGATGAAACTTGGCTATCTGCCAGTTCAGAGGTCGCAATGACATAACTGGTTGAGAAGCCACCAAGCTTCAAAATAGGTGATACTTGTCTTTTGTAGATGTCGACAAATATCGAGACCTGTCTTTTGTAAATGTCAACGGGCTCAAGATTGAGACTTAGCTGTTTGCTGGTTCAGAGGTCGCAATGACGTAACCAATTGAGACGCCACTAAGCTCAATGGTAAATGAGACTTGGCTATCTTCCAGTTCAGAGGTCGCAATGACATAACTGGTTGAGAAGCCACCAAGCTTCAAAATAGGTGATACTTATCTTTTGTAGATGTCGACAAATATCGAGACCTGTCTTTTGTAAATGTCAACAGGGCTCAAGATTGAGACTTAGCTGTCTGCTGGTTCAGAGGTCGCAATGACGTAACCAATTGAGACGCCACTAAGCTCAATGGTAGATGAAACTTGGCTATCTGCCAGTTCAGAGGTCGCAATGACATAACTGGTTGAGAAGCCACCAAGCTTCAAAATAGGTGATACTTGTCTTTTGTAGATGTCGACAAATATCGAGACCTGTCTTTTGTAAATGTCAACAGGGCTCAAGATTGAGACTTAGCTGTCTGCTAGTTCAGAGGTCGCAATGACGTAACCAATTGAGACGCCACTAAGCTCAATGGTAGATGAAACTTGGCTATCTGCCAGTTCAGAGGTCGCAATGACATAACTGGTTGAGAAGCCACCAAGCTTCAAAATAGGTGATACTTGTCTTTTGTAGTTGTCGACAAATATCGAGACCTGTCTTTTGTAAATGTCAACAGGGCTCAAGATTGAGACTTAGCTGTCTGCTGGTTCAGAGGTCGCAATGACGTAACCAATTGAGACGCCACTAAGCTCAATGGTAGATGAGACTTGGCTATTTGCCAGTTCAGAGGTCGCAATGACATAACTGGTTGAGAAGTCACCAAGCTCAACAATGAGTGATGAGGTCTCATTTTCACGAGGAAATCACTGTCATAGGTTTAATGTTAACATAACAGTGAGATATATGTGATCCTACCATTCTATGGATGAGAATTGGTAGGTGATTTTGGAGGTCTCGTTCTCACGAGGAAACCACTGTCATAGGTTTAATGTTAACATAACAGTGAGATATATGTGGTCCTACCATTCTATGGATGAGAATTGGTAGGTGATTTTGGAGGGGAATCAAATGGGAGCAGGTCCCTTAGGATTTTTGGCAAACCCCCAGCTATCAACGGGTTTGATATGCTTGGAGAAAGAGAAAGGCTCTCTTTGTGCGCATTCCGGACGCGCGGATCTCGATCAGAGGTGTAATGTTAACTTGATCGAGAGCAAGATCCTCGATTAAGGATAATACTTCTTTAAGAATTTGCCATTGATCGGCATCATGAGTAGGTCGCCACCTGCATTCATAAGGCGGTATGCCCCGTTTGAATAGACTATTTCTATTACAAACGGTCCTTCCCATTTAGGCTGAAATTTGCCTTTGGTCTTGTGCGTCATGATCATTGGTCGTCTAACGGCTAAGGCCAGGTCCCCTTTCTGGAAGACTCTCTGCTTAACCTTCTTATTGAAGGCTTTTGACATCCGAGCCTGATATAGCTCGATGTGTTGCTGAGCTTGTAGCCGCTTCTCGTCTAGGGCTTCGAGCTCTTGAAGACGCAGGCGATCATTGTCTTCTGATGTCATCTTAGTAGTTAAGGCTACCCGCAATGATGGCACCTGGATTTCCAATGGGATAACTGCTTCGCACCTATATACCAGGGAAAAAGGCGTATTGCCTGTCGGTGTCCGAACTGTGATCCGGTAAGCCCAGAGACATTCACCCAGCTTTTCGTCCCAATCTCGCTTATTCGAGGAGACGAACTTCTTGAGCAGCTTGATGATCGTCTTGTTAAATGCCTCTGCCAAGCCATTGGCGGCAGGATTGTAGGCGGTTGAAGCCACATTCTGAATTCGGTATTTATCGCAGAACCGATAGAACCCTTGGCTTACGAATTGGGGACCATTGTCATGGATGATCCGCCTGGGGACACCAAATCGATGGATGACATGGTGTTTGATGAAGCTAACCAGATTGGAGGTTTTAACTTCGGCCAACGGTATGGCCTCTGCCCATTTTGAGAAGTAGTCGGTTATTGCGAGGATAAACCGGTGACCTCTTGCCGAAGAGGGGCTGATTGGCCCTACGACATCAATTTCCCACGCTTCAAATGGCCATGAAGCAGCAGTAGGGTGGAGCAACTCCGAAGGTTGGTGTATGAAGTCTGCATGGACCTGGCACGCCTTACACCTTCGTGCATATTGGATGGCGTCGGCTATCATAGTTGGCCAATAATATCCCAGCCTATGCAACCTGTCTTTAAGCTTTGGACCTGGCTGATGAGCTCCACAAGTGCCGTCGTGCGCTTCTTGGAGCACTTCCTGTGCCTCTGAATGGGAAAGGCAACGGAGGAGGATACCATCATATGAACGACGGTAGAGTGTCTTCAAAGTGGGATCATAGTAGAAACGGAGCGACCTTCGTCTGATGGACGCCGCTTCTTTAGGATCGTCTGGAAGCAGACCGTGCAGAGCATAGTCAATGAGAGGGAAGCGCCAATCCCTCGGCTCAAGATCCACGGAGATATTATGGACCTCTTGGATCCTTAACATATGCTTGGAGCATACGAGATGCCGGGTCGCGACTGTGAGGTGATACTCGGTGTCGGCCGGTAAGGCTAGCGCGTCGCTAATGCAGCGAGAGCATCCGCCTTGGTGTTTTGAGATCGGGACACATGCCCGATGTAGAAGCCTTCGAATAAGCTAGCCAATTCGATGGCTGTATGATAGTAAGGCACCAAGTCCTCATGGCGGACTTCATATTCGCCTTTGACTTGACTGATGACCAGCTTTGAATCGCCGTAAGCTTCGAGGTAGCGTACCCCCATTCCATGGGCGAGCTGGAGACCGATGAGCAGAGCATTGTATTTCGCTACATTATTAGAGCATGATTCTGTCAAGGAGAATGCTCTGGGAAGGATATGATCCTGTGGGGAGATGAACATAACCCCCACTCCGGCAATAATCTTGCCTTTGGGGCCCATCCGTGATGCTCCGTCGAAGAACATCTGCCACACTTCCTCTACTGAGGTTGCAGTAGATTCGAAGACCTCATCAGGGATGTCTTCGTGAAGCTTTGAATGTTCCGGAACTGGATGCGCAGCCAAGAACTCTGCAAGGGCTTGACCTTTAACCGCCTTTTGAGGGGTAAAGGTCATGTCATATTGGGACAATAGTAGTGCCCATTTAGCCAATCTTGAGTTCAATGATCCTGGCTTCGTCATAAGAAGACGCAATGGGTTTACTCTGGAGATGACATGTATGGTTTGGCCAACCAAATAATGTCGTGTCTTCTGGACAGCGAAGACGAGAGCTAAACACTCTTTCTCAATAGGATTGTAGCGAGATTCCGCTCCTATGAGAGTCCTGCTCATATAATAAATGGCCTGCTCATGGCCATTGTCGTCCTTCTGAGCGAGGAGGGCGCCGAGGGAATAGTCTAGAGCTTTTACATAAAGCAAGAATGGTTTCCCTGATGTAGGGGCCACCAAGACTGGAGGTTTTGTGAGATACCTCTTAATGTCTTCATAAGCTTCTTGACAAGCTTGATCCCATATGAAGGCAGTACCCTTTTTCATGAGACGGGTGAACGGTTGGCAGCGGCCTGATAGATTTGCTATGAATCTTCTGATGTAGGCTAACCTGTCTTGTAAGCCTCTGAGCTCTTTGAGGTTCCTCGGTGGATGCATGTCCTGGATGGCTTTGACTTTGTCTGGGTCCAGATGAATCCCTTTCGATGTGACAATGAACCCAAGGAATTTGCCGCTGGATACTCCTAAAAAGGATTTTGTCGGGTTCATTTTTAACTGATGAGCCCGCATTATATCGAACATCGTTCTCAGATCGCGAAGATGTTCATCTTTGCTGCGGCTTTTGACAGCAATGTCGTCAACATAGCACTCTACTGTCTTCCGGAGGTGATCGCGAAAGATCGTGCTCATTGCGCGCTGGTAGGTTGCTCCGGCGTTCTTCAGTCCGAAGGGCATCACAGTGTAGCAGTATACCCCCAATGGCGTTCGGAAAGAAGTATGCTTCTCGTCATCAGGATACATCTTGATCTGGTTGTACCCTGAGAAGCCGTCCATGAAAGACATCCTTTCGAACCCGCATGTGTTGTCGATCATGACATCAGTGATCGGCAGTGGGAATTCATCTTTGGGACAGGCCGTATTGAGATCACGGTAGTCGATGCAGATCCGTATTTTTCCGTTCTTTTTGAGGACGGGGACGATGTTAGCTACCCAGTCTGGATGCTGTTCCTCTCAGATGAAGCCGCATGCAATGAGCTTGTGGACTTCGGCTTCAATAGCCTCCATGATATTTGGGCGGAACCGACGTTGTTGCTGCTTGACTGGCTTGACGTCAGGCTTAATATTTAGACGGTGCATAGCAACCTGTGGATCAAGTCCAGGCATGTCTTCGTAGCTCCAGGCGAAGACATCTACATACTCTTTTATGAGTATTATCAATTCTTCCTTTTCGATAAGTGATAAGCTTTCACTTATGAAAATAGGCTTGGGGTGGTCTTGACTACCCAAGTTGACCTGCATCACCTTGTCTTCGGTAGGCGGCTCGCGCAGCTCAAACCGCCTTTCCCATTGGAGGCTCAATTGTTGGGCCCAAGGTTCCTCATCAGCAGCTTCCGCAGGTTCCGATTGACTGCCTGAAGTCATATTCACAGTGAGGCCGTTGAACATTCCTCCCATGCTGACGTCAGAGTCCCACTCGGCAGATGAGTCCGACCGTGATGGAATTGGTTCGTCGTCTTTGACTTGAACCGTTACTGATGATGTGGGTGTAACATAACCCAATCCCCTGCGTGTACTATCATAGTAATTTGCAGGTTTCCCTTTCGGGACAGCATTACGCATCAGACCGCGTCTTCCTTTTCTGAAGTTCAGGCCGCCTGCCTGCTTCAAGTCATATCCCATTTTCTCCATAATATGGCGTGCCGGTTGCGCATAATGGAAGAACTGTGGGGCTTCTGAGTCCGAACTTGAATCTGTAGCTGCAGGTCCCCGTGGCTGGGTTCTACCGAAGATTATTGGCAACTGACCTTGTTTGGACGGGGGGATCACCAGCGTGGCCCCTTCTATAACCTCCACAGATGTAGTAGCCGAACTTGGCTCATGTACGGGCATGTGCAGAGAGACCTCTATGATGGATTTAATTGACCCAATACTCGCAGGATAATCAAAAGAGATATTATCATTAATTACCCATTCACCCTCTTCATCAGAAGGAGTATTACATTGGGGGTCATTGAGGAAACATGCTGTAATTGGTTCGCCAATCAAAATGGCTGGCATGCCTATTTCGGATTCTGAATCCGCCTCATTGCCACTTTCATCATTGTCTGGCAATGGCTCTGCAGGCGTTCCGTCGGCCTCTTGGTACAGGAGGGCGTCGGTGAAGTAGTTTTCCACCCCCTTGAAGGGTTGCTTTTCAGCGAAGACAGTTCGTACTGTCGCATCATCTTCAACATATTTGAAGCATTGGTGGAGAGTGAAAGGAACGATCCAGTTGGCATGGATCCAAGGTCTTCCTAGCAGCAAGTTATATGATGTGTCAGCATCAATGACATAGCACGTCACTTCTGACTTCAAGCTTCCGATTCTGCAGCGGAGCCGAATCTTTCCAAGCGGATGGCTGCTCCCGGCGTTAAAATCGTATATTGTAGTGGTGGTTGCGGACAACCTGTACAATGGTATGCCGAGGAAATAGAGGAGCCTTTTGGGGATGATGCTGAGTGCAGACCCCGGATCGACTTGTACTCTTTCAATGCATGTTGAACCAATATATTCGGTATAGTACAGAGGTCGATCATGCTTGTTGTCTTTGAGAAGCATATCTTCCGCCGTGAAGGTAATAGCAGGCACCTTTGACTGTGCGTGATGGCACTCTGAGCAGGAAGGCCGCATCTCATCACCAGGAACCTCAGGCATGTATGTCAGAAAGGACTCTGAGTTGGCTAACGCATCTCTGAGTGCCTCTCTTGTCTCTTTAGAGAGACGAAGGAGCTCGTGTATTGTGATACGAGCCGAGATATTGGCTAAGTGAGCCAATATATCAAAGCGGAAGGGCGTGGCTAGCCCTTGGACTGACGGTTTCTTCAACGCATGGTCGAACCGCACTTCCTTAGGCTTCTCTCTCCTTTGGTCAGGACTGGAGCGGATGTCGGCATTGGTACTGACGTCGTTTGCTGTTGTATCTCGTCAGTAGGTTTGTCATACTGCCTTAAGTATGATTTTCCAGACCGGGTGCCCGTCTGTTGAGGCGCATCTGCCTGCGCTGTGCAAGCACGCTTTTCTCCTTCTGAATCACTGAGGGAAGCCGAAGTAAGGTTGTCATCATCTGGCAGGACAGAGATGACATTGCAGGACTTGCCCTTTTTGCTGGAGTCCTTCGACGTCCGCTGTATGTCTTGGACGAGGTCAGGGTGTATCCACATAACTTCCCCTGTCTCCAATGTCAAGGGGACGAGACCCTTGTCATCTTTAGCTATGGCTGAAGAATGCTTGACTTCCAACCGCGGTGTGGGGGCTGGATAAGTCCCGTCAGGAACCATGACCTTTTGGGCTGTGCCGAATTCAAGGGTCACCATATTGGCAGTGACTTTCTTCTGCTCCGTCTTCAGTGTGAGGACGCCGGCATCAATTAGGGCTTGTATCCTGTCCTTGAGGACATAGCACTTGTCTGTGGAATGGTGGACCATCCTATGATAAAGACAGTATTTGGGGTCATTTGTGCGCCCTATCTCATTAGGACGCCGAGCATCCGGTAGCTTCATCTTATTTCCTTTGTGGAGCAGATGGAATATCGTGACCACCTGATCATCTCTGAAGGAGTACTGCTTTGGAGGGAACTTAGACTCCTGGCTGTTGACGCCGCTCTCTTGGCCTTTGACTGCAGGTCTCCCGAAAGTTCCACAGACATGATTTCCTTCCCCTTAACTTGGGAGGACTGCGGGGGATCGCTACGCCCTTTGTTGTTCGCGCCCCATTTGCTTCTAGGGACGGATGGCTCGAACTTCTTAGCCGACTTCTCGGCTATCTCAGCTTGTTCGACCAATTCCTTCCAAGTATGGGCTTTGACAGCCCCCATGCGGACTTCTACTTGATCCAAGAAGTTGTGCCTGCACGTCTGTAAGAGCATGGGTAATGGCATCCCTGCTGGGCACATTAAGGACAAGTTTCTGAACCGTTCAATGTAGTCACGGACAGATTCGCCCTTCCTCTGCACAGTGGAGAGGAGTTTGTCCATGGTCACTTCGGTATCGTCCTCATAGAAACGAGAAAGGAACCGAGTTTTCAGGTCAATCCAGGAGTTGATAGAGCCCAGGGGAAGACTGCGAAACCAGTCAAATGCCACCCCCTTTAAGGTGCCAATGAACAGCCTAGCCATGATGGCATCGTCGCTTATAACATTGCCAGTCTGAGACCGGAAGTAGTAGATGTGCTGATTTGGCGAGCTCTTACCATCATAAGTGTGCAACGTTGGTGGCTTGAACTTCGGTGGATATGGCACCGAATCCCACTCCAGTGGGTAAGGACGAACTGTCCCTACTTTCTTTAATTCATCCCTCTGAGCCAGGGATGCAATTTGGGCTTGGAGGCCTTTTAGGACTTCGGCGTCTAGTGAAGAGCCTTCTTTGGATCTATCCGTCTGACGCGGATTATTGCTGAGGCGTTCTTCCTCATCATGATTGCTCCCGGTATCACCGTCGCCCCGATTATTGAGGAGTTGAGCAAGCATCCGTTGGATGTTGTCTAGGGCCTCTTGCTGAGTTCTGGAGGTTTGCTCCTGAGCTTCCAAACGCCGACGAAGGTCGCCATTGGCGTTATCGGCCATATTAACCGATGCTTTGTCCGTTCGCACAGAACTGACTGTTGCTGAAGAGGCATACCCGCAGTCTTCATCTTCTCCTTCGGATGATTGGGGTGACCGCCTGGGCTGTGGCACGTTTGGGACCGTCGAGGAGGAAGGCTGTTCATAATTATGGGGTATCGCCACCCTGGATCTGGTGTTTCGGAAAACACCTTCTTCTTGCACCAAGACTTCACCCAAGCCCGGGCTATAATCTGGATCTGGGGATCCGAAAGGGGTATCATCAGATGTATGACCTTCCCTGTGTCGCTCTCGTCCTCTTCCGGTCATGTTGACGGACGCGAAGGCTGGGCCTCGCGAAGCACTCCTTTCATGATGCTTCTTTGTGGCATGTGTGGACAATCAGTTAAACACCGATTGACGGTGCGGAGATGCAGCCTTGATTGGATATTGCCGACAACGGGCTGAATGGATTGTCACAAGTCGGCATCCTCTTTGACAACAAGGGGAAGTGGTTTGGAGAGATTCCAATTCCCGCTTGTTTGCCAAGAATTGTCGCAGGTTAGGCTCAACAGAGCCTGAACAACCCCGTGGAGAGGCCTTTCTGGAGCGTACAAGGGATGATGCTCCGTTCTTCTTATCCCTGCAGAAGGGATTAGTACTGAATAGTACTTTGGCGCTAGCTTCGCCGATAGGTGCGAGCTTAGTGCTTGATGAATTGGGGAGCGGAGCACGCTGTGGTGCTTTGCCCGCTATTCTACTGCGAAGGGGATCAACCTCAGATAACACTGCGATCTTAGCCTCGCGGCCGCGAACCCAGTGAATTCGTTGTGGTACAATAGCTTTGCTTGTGAAAGCGAGGCTGACAGAAGGCTTTGCTGCCCTTGATTCAGGTGACGGTATGATTGCCGTCGTGACTTCATGGCTGGCAGCATCGCTAGGGCAGACGGGCATCTTACCCTTTTCTTCGCGGGAGAGGCGCAGTCTCGGCATGACTACACCGAGAGCTTCGGTTGAAGACTTCTGTTTAGGCTTCCATATCAACCTTGACAGGGGACGCCTAGGTTCGCAAGGAACCTGAATAGCCACAAGCGGGGCTGTGGGGTGCTGGCAAAATTCTGCCTCTGGTTTCTGATTTGAAACCTTGGTCATGAAGACCTTCCTGTGCTTCCGCGCTCGAAGCGTCAGGCCACTCCCAGAGAGGACTTCTTCAAATCTTCCTTGATCGATCTGGATAACCAGGTTCTCAAAAGTGCAGGATCTGGGCTGCGGACATGTTTCCTTGTTGCGCCAGAGAACTGCGGCAGGTTTGCAGAGAACCTTTTCCGTCTCCGCGGAGACTTTGTTTGAAGATTTATCCAGAGAAGATCTGGCTGCACCGGCTTTTCTGAATTCAGAGATAGACCCGAAGGTCTGTTCGTCGTATTGCGACACTTGATTCTCAGCAGAGGAGAATACAGTCCCCAGCGGAGTCGCCATCTTGTTTTCCATTAGTTTGCAAAGGGGAAAACTTACAAAAAAGAGTTTGAGGAGCTAAATTACAAGTATTCTTAAAAAGATTACAAGTAGATCTCCTCAGAGATTCTGGAGAAGTGTGCCGATAGGAGTCTGGTCAGCGCGCGACCACTTTGTCCCTTTGACGATGTGAGCGATGAGATTCCCTTCTCGCCTGGTTCCGGGAATCAGAGAATAGAGGATTGGTAGAACCCTCTTGCTACTTCTCAAAACCGCCTTCTGTGAGGAATTCCTTCTCGCCTGGTTCCAGAGATTCCTTGAGGAAAAGAGGTTGTTAGGGTATCACCACCCTGAAAAGAGAAGTATTTCTCCTGAAAGGTCTCTGAATTAGAGAACGCACGGTGCGTTATGAAGAAGTCCGATTCTCCTGATCAGCAGAGGATTGATTTGGGAGCAGAAGCCCACTTTGATTGATCGCCGATCTCTGGATTCCCCTTTTTTTTTGACCGCCCCCCTTTCTCCCTTGTGCCCCTGGCGGGCTATTTATAGGGAGAGCAAGGGTATAATCGTCCCCTTGAAGATATGGAAACAGATTGAACCGAATCTGTTTAAATCTGGAAAGTAGCCTTGCTGCGAGGCTAGGATAGCTTCTGCGGAGCTAGAAAATGGCAAGTCGGTTGATCTTTCCGATTTGTTTTGATCCCTTCCATATCGTTGAAGGATTTTCTCTGATCCTCTTACTCGTTTCAAGAGAGTCAAGAGATTGCGGCAATCACCTGCCATATTTGAATCCCGATTGGATTTGATTTGCTTGGATCCGATCTTATCAGGAGATTTGATTGGTCAAAGGTTGACCATAGCAAACTAATAGCGGAGCTGCCCGCTTTGAAGCTCATAGCGGAGCTAGAGGCAACTCTTGGCGAGGTCCGAAAAGAGGCTTTTCGGCGAAGCTATCAGTTAGCTTCCTGGCGATGCTCTGGATGATGCTAGCCTCTCAAACGAGGCTATCTCCTTGGGCTAATGTAATGCTAAATGCTAGCATTTTAGACCTGCTGAGGTCTGTTTAGAAACAATCCGGGTTCACTGTTCTACTTGCTGGATCAGTGAAGTCCAAACCGCTTCCTTGTCCCTTGGAGGTGGATGAAAACTGGTCTTCAGCTCGTCTGTCGCTAGACATTGTTCGGACCAATGAGAATCTTGTCTTTTTTAAGTGTCAACAGTGTACACTTGTACACATTGTGGACGTAAGGGCCACCTTGCTAAATTTTGCTATGATCGTATACATGTTTCTAATTTAGCAAATAAATTTGTTTGGGTTAGAGAAGGCACTAACCCCCATAGACCCAAAAGATTATGGGTACCAAAGACCACCCCTCTTATGTTTGATGTAGGTGTGGGCTCTCGCATGACGTGAGAGTATCGGTACCTTGGAGTGGATGCGTTCGAGCTTCATGGAAATCATTTGGATGCATCACTTTCAAGGGATGTTTGGTGGGAGGACCACCATGTTTTGGAGACAAGAAAATTGCCTTCTAGGTTTTGGTAACGATTCCTAACTCCTAATTATTGTTTACATGCTTTTCATTTTATTATATATAGCATGTTTTGATGTTTATAGATTATTATGTTAATGTCATGTTTATTAGATCTTTGACATGCATGTATAGCCTTTTGAGACACCCATGTTTAATATGGACCATTATTTTTGTGTTCTCACCTTTGTTTAGCTATCATGTTTATCATAGGTTAATAACATGTGTATTTACATAATAATCATGTTTATGTTTTTCATGTTTATTCATATCTTGTTTTTATGCTTCATGGATTGATTACATGTTTAGATGTTAGTTTTCATTAAAACTAGGTATATATTTGTACATATAGTGGGCTACAAATAAATCTATATATGTTTGAGCTTGAATGCTTATTTGAACCCATTAAATGTGCTAGTATAGTCTAGTTTTGATGAACCATGCATTTTAAACTTGTATTCCCATTTTGGTTTTGTTTTATGATCATGTGTTTTCATTTCATGTATATGTCTATTTTGCCAAACTTTAAGATATACATGTATATGTTGACTGATTTTTCCTGCACACAAAAATAAGGATATTAAATTTAGAAACAGTAGTGTGAGGTTCAGTTCTAATCTGCGGTAGCAAGGCTATGCGGGTCGTGATCCTCAAGGAGGGACTGCGATAGAAGCGTTAAGCAAGTTAATCTCTAAAATTTATCTTTTTTAGTTAATTGTAACGATGGTATTTACAAAGAAACGTGGTATTTACAATGAGTTGTGGGAAAGAATATTGGAGAGATGTCGATTTAATCTACGAAAAGAAAATAAAAGAAAAGAAAGGAAAACTTATCTCTTTATTTGCTTGCCGTTTGAACCGTTGCGATGATTTCCCTTTTCTTGGAAGGCGTACAAGCACGGCTTATGGGATCGTCCGCCTTCTTAATCTACTCTACGAAATAAAACAACAAGCTATGAAGACTTGTTCATCGCCATGGGCCGTCAAGGTTCCTTCTTCGGCTAGGTAGTCTCAAAGCGTCAAGTTCTCACGGTTTGCAAGACATCAGAGAAGGAAACAATATAGAAAACAAGATCAAAGAGAACAAGAACACAACATAAAATAGAAGAGATGAACAAATAAACATAACAAAAACAAACCTTTGAATGGATTTCATTAACAATTGAAGAAGAGTTGGCTTACACCGCTGTCACCTCAGTACAAGTATGGACTCTTTCCTCCATGAAAGCTTCCTCCACTCTCAGAATTTACAAAAGATAAACAAAAAGAAAACCTACCTAGAAGAAAGAGGAAAAAACCCTAAAAATCTGAACTTTGGCCCTTTGCTGGACGCTGGACGCTCTGTATGTTGCACTGCAGGTAATATTTATAGGTGCAGAAGGCTACAGAGTCCCGGAAGAAACTGCCCACGAAAATTGGGATCTAGATGAGATCAAAGTGCCGCGTTTCCGCGGCTTTTGCCGTGGATCCGCGGCACTCTGGTGGCTTCTGGCCACGCGCTTTGGCGCATGGCCTCTCCTGGTCCGTCCACGTGGGATTTTACTTCTGGAAGTGTGATCCTGGCTCTCCATATTAGGATTTCGAGATAACTTAGAAATCAAGTTACCTTGATCTCAATTATCCCAAATTTTCTATCCACGAATTTTAGGCTTTTATCCTCATCCTGCAAATGTTTAGGGTTGGGTAGAAGTCTATCCTTCCCTCATCTTTGATAATTGCAACTTTAGCCCTTGCATAATTTCACTTTGACTCTTTGTATTTGCGCTTTTTCACCTGGGCTTCAAACATGGGCTTGGATCTGGGCTTTTGGGCTCTTTAGGCTTTATTTATTGCTAAAATAACAATTCGAGGCCTGCACACAATAAATTACTAATTATTAATAAATGTGCAGAATTAAATGAATAAATATGAAAATGTGATGGTAAATATGATGATAAAAATGCACTTTTGACTACCAATCAGTATACCCTTTTGAGTCATTTGTTTTTCATGCAAATCTATACATATGGACTCAATTGTGTTTAGGGATATGTATGTATACTTTTTGTGTTGACAAATCATACATATACCTTGAAATGAAATTTGTTTTAATGAAAATTTAGTTTTTCATGTTTTCATGTGTTTATGTTTAACTTCATGTATATGTCCATTTTATCCAAATTATTGTTATACATATACATCCTTTGAGCCACGTGCCTTCATGCATATATCTTTGTGGACTCGTTGTGTTTGGATATGTATGTATACTTTAATTTGTATAGAACATACATATACCTTGAAGATTAAATAGTTTTGATGATTTTCATGTTTTCATGTTTCAAGGAATATTGAGCTTAATTGAATATCTTTCATGATTATGATCTTCACATCTTATTTATACACTCACATTTATTATTTACTCATGTCTTGTTTTCATGAGTTATATTTATGCTTCATTGATTATGAGTGTTGATTATCATGTGGATTTCATGTTTCATGAAAAATAATTTTGTTTTATTCCTTGCTTGAAGGATTTCGTACTAGTTTACAAATTTTTCATATAACTAGTTATGGTATTCTTCATATGGTGGAGTTTTTCAAACAAACCTTATTTTCAAATCTTTTTTTTGAAAACCCCTACCATCTAAGGGCGGATGGATGGGAGATCATGCTCATGTATGCTTTATATTGAAAATCATTTTAAACTTGAACATGATTGGGAGGATAGGTTATATGAGTTATACTTTGATATTATTGTTGTTTCAATTGGTATCATTGGATTCTTTCAATTGGTATCAATATTGACCTTTCTTGTATACTCATATATGTTTGTATGTATGTATGTTTTTCAATTCCAATAGTATCAATTTCGATTGGTATTAAACTTTTCATACATATATATGTTTTATTTGTGCTTATTATATCACTATATCTTTAAGCACAAAATCTTGTTTATGCTAAAGCTTGAGTTTCAATTGATTCAAATTTTCAATTGGTATCTTATTTTGAGCTTACGCATTGCTTTAGTTGGTATTTCATAAAGGGGGAGAAAATTCGATTTTCATATTTCAATTGGTATTTGTATTTCCACTCCCTTACTTTATGATAGAAAATAAAAATTTTAAATTGATATCATAAGTTTAAAAAGAAAAATACTCTCTTTTGATATCAAAATTTTTATTTGAATGATTAAAACTGGTATCTCAAAATTTTGTTTAAAGATAAATACAAAAGTTTTGATTTGTATTGCCTATATGCAAGGAGAGCTTAACATCTCTTCTACATATAGATTCATGTTGAGTGTATCTTGTATTGAGGAGCTTGACATCTCTTCTTTATGTGGTACACGTGTGTAGGGGGAGTTTCACATCTCCTCTTATGCATTGCATAGTGTACGTTATGTGAATTAGGGCTTGTTATCCCTCCTTCATGTAATGTATCTATGTAGGGAAGCTTCACATCTTCCTCTTCATGAATGTATATCGCATATACCATTTGTTGTTTGATCTATGTTTACTTTCAATTGGTATCAAGATGCCACTTTGACATATTTTCAATTGATATCTTAATTGATTGTCACCCCTATATTGATATTTTTTGTTTTAGACAAAAAGGGGGAGAAAAATTTATTGATTTGGTTTTGGTTTTTACCCCTTTATTGATGATTGACAAAAAGGGGGGAAAGATTTTGAGTTTGATTGAGTTTTATATATTCATGTTTATGTTTTGCATATATTAAGTTTAATTTAGTTTAATTTTAATTGGTATGTAGAGGATGTTTTGTTTTTGAACATTTCATTGGGTATCTAGAGCCTTTTTATTGTTTATACATATCTATGCATGTTTCATGTTTCATATTCATTATATATTTATGTTTATTTGTTTATGCATGAGTTAAGGGGGAGCTTCTTTGAAGCTTAACTTTAATCCATGCATATATAACTCCATGAGTTTTGTCATCATCAAAAAGGGGGAGATTGTTGGCCCGGAGGCCTTCCTCTCTAGTTTTGATGATGATTAACTCATGTAGTTATGTTTACTAATAATCTTGTGATTTTAGTTTCAGATCATGTAACAAGATATTAGTTGGTGATTGCTTCAAAAAGAGGAGTTTGGAAGCTTTCACATGGTGATTCCAGGGCCCGAGCATCAAGATCATACATAGCCTAGCTCGTGGATCACGTTTTGGATCGGGTCGTCTTGAAGATGAAGATCGTCAAGAAGACTTAGGTATCCTAGTGTTTAGTGTGTTTAGATCCATTTGTAAAGCTTAGTATAGTTGATATGCTCAAGTGCACAACACACACGTTTTATGTTTTGGTATTTTTAACAAAACATATTTTTGGATTTAAAGACAAAAACTATGATATATATGTTTCATGTATATTGGATTATGTCCATATGCAACATGCTTCAATGTGTTTAAATATTATGTTTTTGTATTTCAATGAGTTTTAGGAAAAATCAGATTTCCTATTGAAAAATCAAAGTTTGACAAAATACAAGTTTTGGTTTTTAGTAAAAATGTTAAAACACAAAAATGGTTTCATATGCTTGATATTTGAGTTGAAATTTTTATCACATGTTTATATATCAATGCAAAATGTTAAAACTATTTTTAGGGATTTTTAGAAGTTTTTATAAGATTTTTAGAAATATTTTAACCCCAGTTTCTGACCCAGAAATGGCTGACAGGCCAGGTCGGTCGACCACTCGGTCGACCGCACCAAGGGCCGGTCGACCGTGCGGTCGACCGAGTGCACAGAGCTGTGCACGTCTGGCAGCACAGTAGGCCGGTCGACTGGGCGGTCGACCGTACCAGAGAGCAGTGCTCTCTGTATCTGGGCGGTCGACCGGGCGGTCGACCAGGTAGCCCCAACGGTCATAAATATGACCGTTGGCGGTCGACTGGCCGGTCGACCGCCAGCCTGTCAGGCTGACAGATCAGCCTAACGGCTAGTTTTCTTTTGGGCCTATAAATACCCCATTTCTTGGGGGTTTTGGATAAGATTTTCAAGAGCAAAAATTCCTACCTTTCTGAAGTGTTTTTACAAGTTTTAAAAAGTGTTTTAGAGCTTAAAGATTTCATCTTTATTGTTTTTCAAGGGTTTTGGAAAATTAAAGAAAACTAGGTTTTTGGGATATTGTTTTGGATTTTCATTTCTATTATCTACAAGATATTTCCCAAGTAGTTTTTCTTTATTATTTGCTTTCCAAAAACACCTTGATATCCACTTGAGCTATATCTTCTATCCTATTCTATTAGGATCTTTGTTTGTGGAAGAAGAGAGATTGTTTGAGGTTGATTGAGCCTCCAAGTTGTAAACACCCTTACTTTTATTGTATCCCTCTTTGGTAGAGGTTGATCGGGTGATTGGTTTGCTCCCTCTTGGTAGAGGTTGAGATTGTGGTTTGCTCCCTCTAGTGAGAGGTGGAGTTTGGTTTGTAACCCTCTTCGGTAGAGTTGATTGTGGTTGTTTGGCTATGGGCCTACCCCTCGGTTGTGAGGCGGTGTTTGAGAGAGGAGTTCGGTACTCCCTTATTGTAAAAATCCTCCTCGGTGGAGGTTCCCTCGGTGGGGGTCCTCGGCGGACAAGATAGTGGATTAGAAATCCTTCTCGGTGAAGGCGGGGACGTAGAGCTAGGGGCTCGAACCTCGAAACATATCTTTGTGTTTGCATTTGATCCATTATCTCTTAACTCTCTCTCTCTTTTATTTGTGCAAAGCATCATTCATTCATTCATATCTTATTGCTTGCATTTGTGCCTTACATTATTTTATATTGTTCATCCTTATATGCTTGGCTTGATTGTGTGTGTGCCTCACTTATACTTAACCACAAGAGCTTCATATAGCACCTCAACCCATATCTAGGGGAATCAAGAGGAGTTAGTCCAGAGCCCTTCACGGGGAATTCGGCTACACTTGTTGGTTGTATTAAGTGTGTTGCAAAATTGTTTTTAGCTTCCGCATTTAGTTTCTATATTAGCATTATCACCTATTCAACCCCTAGGTGATTTACACGAAAAACTTCACTTCCAGTTCTGAACGAAGAAGAACTTCACTTACAGTTCTGAATGAAGAAGAACTTGACTTCCAGTTCTGAACGATGAAGAACTTCACTTCCAGTTCTGAACGAACAGTTCTGAATGAAGAAGAACTTCACTTACAGTTCTGAACGAAGAAGAACTTCACTTACAGTTCTGAACGAAGAACTTCACTTCCAGTTCTGAACGAAGAAGAACTTCACTTACAGTTCTGAACGAAGAACTTCACTTACAGTTCTGAATAAAGAAGAACTTCACTTCCAGTTCTAAACGAAGATGAAGAGAGTGAGAGATTTCGTTTTGTGTTGGTGTTGGTGTGTTTAGAATGAGAAACTGGAGCGCTATTTATAGCGCTCCAGGAGGGGCCAACGGGTCTGAACCCAACGAAAGGTTGCAACGGTTCGGTCTGAACCGTTGCAACGGTTCGACCCAACAGTCGCACCTGTTGGCTGTCCAATAGTTGCGACTGTTGGCTGTCCAACTGGAGCAGATTGGATCTGATAGCGGGGCGGGTCTGGTTCGGGTAGCAGAGCGGGTATGCTCGCAACCCATACCCATGAGACCTGATTCAAAAAGAACCAGGCTGGGTAGGGAACCCGAACCCAGACCCGGTCCCGGTCCCGAGCCCGAGCTCGAGCCCGCACGCATGATAGGGCATGGTTCCCTCCCAATCGCGCGCGAAAACTCCAAGTACCCAAAGGGCACGCCCTTTGTTCTCAATTTTCTCTATTTAAACACAACGAACTTTCATCCCATGGCCAATGTGGGACTAAATGCTTTTAGCTACCTTTAGTCCCATTTGGCTTTGAATTAGGCAATCTTTAGACTTGAATATCTCATTCATTCGAAGTCGGAATTGAACATGTGAGTATACCACGTTCATCCCCAATGGAAGGAGAACACACTCCAACCATCATCCAATTGATTCGATTAACGGATCTCGCCATAATTCAACTCAAAGATTCACATTAATATTCTTCATATTCCAACAATCCCCCACAATGAATGGAGATTCAAGGAAATGACACACAAAGAGACTGACTCTATTATGAAAGGTACTTTAGAAAAGAAACTGCATCAGGATAGGTGAACTAGGTCTTGAACCTTCCATAGCGAAAGCTTTATCGGACTTACTGGCTAATCAGTGAACTAGGTCTTGAACTGTTAGCCGTTAGTGTAAGCCAAGTCAACAAGCTTCACACGGTGACTTTCCAAATCAACTTTGGTTCTCGGTTGTGTCCGTTTTGGCCCTGGACATTCTTAGTTTCAGAGAGTATCTTTAGGGAATAACAGCCTCCATCAAAATTCCCAAAGAGCCGACCCAACTCTATACTCACATAGGTGATCGTCCTATTAAGAGTAGTCTACTCTACTCCACTTGTTTAGTAACAAGATATAGGCATCATTAAAAGCATTAAGCTTACCCTTAATCCACTTGTAGAAAAGCACTTATGTGCACCTTAGGAATGGATTGGAGTCAAGCTCCCAAGTGCTTACTTGCTGAGTCAATCATAACTAGTTTTTCCTCTTGAACTTAGTCCGTGGGATCTCCAGTCGCTAAGTGAGGTTTCATTAAGCTGACTCGGTAAGGTTAGGCTTTTAGACCCATTCCTCTCGATGCGCAGTTTATACGCTCTCCACTTAAACCTTTAGTAAACGGATCTGCTAAATTATCCTTTGACGATACAAAGTCAATAGAGATAATTCCATTTGAGAGCAACTGCTTCACGGTATTATGTCTACGACGAATATGTCTGACTTACCGTTGTATATAACATTTTGTGCTTCTGGGGTTTGACATAGCCTCTTTAAATGTTTAAGGCTCGCTTTCAATAGTGTATGCTATGAAATCTGGACCAAAAGTTTTTTTGAGATTCTAGATCTTTGATTTCTTCTTGGTTCAATTTCCGCATTAACAATCGGTTCCTCGGGGCTTTCGTCCCTGAACGCCATCTCATGTGTTCTTTTCCCAGAAGTCTTATCTGCTTCCCGTTTGTATGGAAAGATGTCTTCAAAGAACACAGCATCTCTAGATTCGATAATCATGTTTACATGAATATCTGGTATTTCTGATTTATGAACCAGAAATCTGTAGGCACTACTATTCAAGGCATAGCCTATGAATATGCAGTCCATAGTTTTTACTCCCAACTTAGTCTTTTTAGGTAATGGTGCCAGTACCTTTGTAAGGCACCCCCACATTTTGAGGTAATGGTAGGAAGGTGTCCTTCCATGCCATAACTCAAATGGTATAAGACCAAATTTCTTATGGGGTACTCTGTTTAGAATATAATTTGCAGTTAATAGAGCTTCCCCCCACAAGTTCTGCGGAGCTCCAGAACTACGAGCATGGAATTGACCATCTCTTTCAAAGTTCTGTTCTTCCGTTCAGCAATTCCATTTTGCTGAGGAGTATATGGTGCTGTTGTTTGATGGATTATACCAAATTTAGCACATAACTCACTAAAATCATTTGATTCATATTCTCCGCCTCTATCGGATTTTAGAATCTTGATTTTCTTGTTGAGTTGATTCTCAACTTCGGCTTTATATGTTATAAACATATTTATTGCCTCATCCTTACTGTTTAAAAGATACACATAACAGTATCTTGTACAGTCATCAATAAAAATAATAAAATACTTTTTACCGCCTCTAGTTGGCATAAACTTCAAGTCACATAGATCGCTATGAATTAACTCTAAAGGCTCTGTATTTCGATCAATTGAGTGAAATGAATTTTTTGCCAACTTGGCCTCAACACAAATCTCACACTTGCGAATTTCTTTCAAGTTGAGTTTAGGAATATGTCCTAGATTAGACAAGTTCTTTAATGACTTGTAATTTACATGCCCTAATCTAGCATCCCACAAAATAGGAGACTCAAGCAAATAAACAGAAGATTTTTCTTTATTTATAAGCTTCGGGTACAAATACACACTTTTGTCTACTACTGCAACATTGTCTTTAAAAAGACCATCAACAAGATTCTTGTTCTATTTGAGACGGTTGCGACATTCATTCGCCTTATGCCCTTCTTTGTTGCAGATGTAGCAGGTTCCCTTGAAGCGCATGTTCTTGCCTTCTTGGACCTTACCTTTGTATCCCTGGGAAGTTTTCTTCCGCTTTAAGCCTTTGGAGGTAGACGCTTTCCCCTTTGAGTCTTCGATCACATTAGCTTTTGCTTCATAGGAGTTCTTACTGCTCCTTTTCTCGGACTTTCTGTTGTCCTCCTCGATTCGAAGCCTCACAATGAGATCTTCCAACTTCAACTCCTTTCGCTTGTGCTTCAGGTAGTTCTTGAAATCTCTCCACGCAGGTGGGAGTTTCTCCACGATAGTAGCAACCTGAAAGGTTTCAGGTAGGATTATACCTTCGGCTTCTATCTCGTGCAAGATAAGTTGGAACTCTTGCACCTGACTGATTACAGTCTTGCTGTCCACCATTTTGTACTCCAGAAATCGTCCTACGATGAACTTCTTGGTACCAGCATCCTCAGTCTTGTACTTCTTGTCAAGACTGGCCCATAACTTCTTTGTCGTTGTGATGGGACTGTAGACATTATAAAGAGAGTCTTCCAGTCCATTTAATATATAATTTCGGCAAAGGTAGTCACATTGAGTCCATGCATCAGTTGCGGGCTCTGGTGGATCTTCTTGCAGGAATCTGGCCAGATGAAGAGTGGTCAAGTAGAAGAGCATCTTCTGTTGCCACCTCTTGAATTCTGTGCCGTCAAATTTTCCTGGCTTCTCCGGCTTTGGGTTAGGAAGTGGAGTTGGCATCAAAGCTTGTAGCTGCATGTTTGGTGCCTTACTAGAGCTATCTTGATTAGTCTCAGACATTTTCTTCAAGTTCAAGCAGAATAGAAGTAAGAAACTTCAATAATAATTGTCTTAAGATTGTTGGATTCTGCTTAATAGGAATCAATCTGATAATTATTCAAGATCACTGAAATATCAACAATCTAATTGGCCAGGTCGGCAAATATCAGGTGGGAAGTTTTCCGTTCAATAGAACGTTCCTTAATTCAAGAACCACCTTTCAATTTCCTTCCTTGGTTAAACACTAATTAGACTGAATCTAAATCAGTCTCTGAATATCAGTATATCCCCTGTATAAAGAAATTAATTCACTTATACAGTATTTGAAGTGAGGTACGCTTAGAGCGAATCTCCTTAAGACAATTACGTCCCCACATTGGTGCTAACGGGTTACTGGACGCTGATCTCCCAAGATACAACACTCCTTCACGATATTTGGATACCACAACCAAATCACCGTACGGTCGAACTGTAGTTAACCAGTACCTTCACAGGATCGTTGAAGCACCGGGACAAAGACAAATTTCGGGAGAATATTTGCCTTTACTTTGGAGGAGCACCCACTGCAGAGGAAGAAGGAAGGTTGAAGAATATTCTTATTCAGAAGTCCCAAATTCAGACAACAATTCTATTAAAAGAATCTGTTGAATTTTTTGAGCCCTCTTTCAGAACGAATTTATGCAGAATCTCTTTTGGAAGTCACTTCGGAAATTGACTCTCCCACTTCTCGTTAGAAGTTACTTCAGAACTTCACTGCCCAGTTCTGAACGAAGAACTTCACGTCCAGTTCTGAACGAAGAACTTCACTTCCAGTTCTGAACGAAGAAGTTGGAAGTGTTGAACGAAGAAGTTTAGAATGAGAAACTGGAGCGCTATTTATAGCGCTCCAGGAGGGGCCAACGGGTCTGAACCCAACGAAAGGTTGCAACGGTTCGGTCTGAACCGTTGTAACGGTTCGACCCAACAGTCGCACCTGTTGGTTGTCCAACTGGAGCAGATTGGATCTGGATAGCGGGGCGGGTCTGGTTCGGGTAGCAGAGCGGGTATGCTTGCAACCCATACCCGTGAGACCTGATTCAAAAAGAACCAGGCTGGGTAGGGAACCCGAACCCCCCATACCCGGTCCTGGCGCCGGCGCCGGCCGCCGCCAGCGACGGCGGCGCTCGCACGCATGATAGGGCATGGTTCCCTCCCAATCGCGCGCGAAAACTCCAAGTACCCAAAGGGCACACCTTTTGTTCTCAATTTTCTCTATTTAAACACAACGAACTTTCATCCCATGGCCAATGTGGGACTAAATGCTTTTAGCTACCTTCAGTCTCATTTTAGCTTTGAATTAGACAATCTTTAGACTTGAATATCTCATTCATTCGAAGTCAGAATTGAACATGTGAATATACCACGTTCATCCCCAATGGAAGGAGAACACACTCCAACCATCATTCAATTGATTCGATCAATGGATCTCGCCATAATTCAACTCAAAGATTCACATTAATATTCTTCATATTCCAACAATATTTTCAGCGAGTTTTGCTGATTAAAGAAAAAAAGCTCTCGCTAAAAAGAGAAACTTTGTAGACTTGGAGGATTTGAGGAGCGAGTTGGAAGAGAGGGATTCACCGGGCAACCACCCCTCGTCCAGCGTCTGTTGTGCTTTTGACACCCTGTATCCTACGGCAACCATTTACCAAGACCTCCCTCCTGGGGCCACCCAAACACCACCCCCTTCCTCTCTTATCTTGACAAGGCTTTTCTTCCTCCTCAAAATTAAAAGCCAAGTCCAAAACAAAGCTAGAGAGCAAGTAGAAAGAGAAATGGCCTTATCTCTGCTCCCAGTGGCTTCGCTCTCTCTCCTCAGTGGCACAATAGAGTCGGAGGCAGGAGCTCTCTCTCAGCTTCCAAGCTCTCATCGCGCTTCCTTCTCTCCTCCGGACCTCTTTCATCTCGCTCCCTTCGGCCTCCATCTCCTTCCCTTCCTCTTTCTCGGGTAAGCACTGTACGCCCTTCTTCTTTCCTTTGCTTTTTATGATGGCTGCACTTTTGGGGTGATTTTGAGAACACCCATCTAGTTAATTTTGCTCTTCTTCGTTTGAAATGGTTTTATTTGTGGAGTCCCTTTGTGATGTATGCTAAATTTTTGAACACCACTGTTCTCAATGTGATGAGTTCTAACCAAGCCCAGTTGGCTTATGAAATTTGTGAAGAGCTCTTCGAACAAGGCCCTGTTTGTTAGATGGAAGAGAGAGGAAAAGGGAGGAGGGGAAGGGAAGAGAGAATGAAGAGAAGAAAATCATTTATTTTGATGTTTGATTTGGCACATTGGATGCAGGAAAAGCAGCTCTTCCTCTTTTCCTTCATGAAAATTTTGTTTGGCTGCTAAAAGAACAGGAATAGGAGATCATATCTGTTGGGGACGAATGCCTCCCCGATTCCGATCTCGACGAGCTGCAAGATCAACACAAAGCGCACAAGATAGATACCACATACACAAGAAGAAGACACCACAATTTTACGTGGTTCGGCCAAATTCTGGCCTACTCCACGGGGCACCGGTCTAAGAGATCACTATAGGAGATAAAATGCAAGGATTACAAGAGACAACACTCATTTCTCTAGCCTTCCCCTCTCCCTCTCATAGCACTCTCTCACATCTATCTCTCATTCTCACACAATCAGAGGAACCAAGTCCACCTCTTTTATTTCAAAGAGGTCCTTATATTAGTGGTAGCCCACACCACTTACACTTCCAATAAACGAGGAATCCAAAGAGTCATGCAGTAGACAAAAAGTCTTACACCGGATGCGAGACACAACCCCAACAATCTCCACCTTGGCTCGAAACCGTGAGCCATATAACCTGGAGAAACTCCACTGTTCTCGTCATCCGCTTCAAAAACAAAACCTACGCATGCACATGCTCCACCTCTCGGGAACAATCTTGTACAATCATCACCGTCTCCAACCGGGCACTCATGATCACTGTACTTGTCTCACACTGGACAACCGTGATCACAACACCATGCTCCACCTCGGTGAAAATACTATGACCCTCTGAGACAAAACCTGATTGCACAACCACATGTGACACCATGTTTTGAAGTAACCCGTATCCAATAATCATGAGATACAATACCGTACCTCACCCGTACAATCAGCCACACCATCGACCTCCCCGATCAACCCGACTTGTACCTGGTCTTCTTTATCACTCGTTGATTCCTCACCGATCTATACAAAACCTTCTTCAAATAGCGGAATTTTTTAGATCCGCTTCCATCACTGCGTCCGGAACACTGAAAAACATAGAGTTCAACTTCTAGATCACCCGACTCTGACACCGATTCCCCGATCCAACAACGCCCGATCAACCTCAGTCGTTGATCTGTTCAACCCATCTCCTGCTTTCATTTGCTCCACTTGGGCATTTGCTGTCTGAAACTCACCAAATCCCACAACATTCATGTGAACACCCATCACATGCATCAAAGGAGAGTCTCTTGGTGTTTTGTGTTTTAGACCAACACAACATCCCACACCAAATCACATTAATTCTCCCTCTCCTTTACTCGTGCATGGCAACTCATGCATCCAGTGATTAATTCTTTTAAATAAATGTCTTAATCACTCATTAAATGTGGATCCCACAATTTAATCACTCAAGCTGCCTCCTCCTCTTCCTCACAACGAAGTCCAACACTTGAGAACCCAAGCTTCCCGAGGCCACGAAACGCCGCGACCTCCGCCAGGCGTAGCCTCGTGATGACGTTGTGGTGCTCTCTGTCGCGGCAATGCCCCAGTACCATCGCGAAGCCACAGCCGCCAAGACGTCGCTGCTTTCGTGCACTGCAGTCGCTCGTTGCCCGTGCTCCACTGCGCACGTAGCCCGCGTACCTCGAGCTCCAAAAGCTCGAATCCGATGATCACTGGCCCGGCCACCGCCATGGACCCCTGTGCACGAGCCCCGTGCGTGCCTCCGATCATCGTCCATCCCGGAGCTCCATCCGCTCCACCTAGACCGAACCCAGTGTTATCGAGGCGTGAGGCGCAGTGTGAGGCGCAAAGGATCTAGCGCACACAAAGCGCAAAGCGCAAGGCGAGGCGATCGCCTCACTTCAATAAGGCGCATATTTTTTCTTTTTGTATGAATGTATTATGAATGTATTCTTTTCTATGTATGGATGTATTATGGATTTCTTCTGTATGGATGTATTATTTTCTTTGCATTGATGTATTATGGATGTATTCAGTGAGGCACATACTTCGGTGAGGCGCATGATTATGGATGTATTCTTTCTTTTTTTATATTTCAAGATATTGAAAAATGCACACAAAAAATGCATTAAAAAAATCTACACTAAAAATCTACTAAAAATTTAGACTAAAAATGCATCAGAGACAGATCTATCTCTCGTTCTTCCTCTCTCTCCTGACCTCTTTCTCCTCTCCAGCTCTCTCTCCCCTTCCTATCTCTCTCTTAATTTCTCTCTATCTCTCTCTCTCTCAGAGATGAGAGATCTCTGTCCCTGAGAGTGGATAGACAGAGAGAGATCAAGAGAGATTTGAAAGAGAGGGGGAGAGAGAGCTGGAGTGGAGAAAGAGTGCATACCTGGCGACGACAACGAAGGCGACAGTGATGAAGTCGACAACGACGAATGCAGGGGCCCTCTGCCATAGATCGGGTTCGCCTGTAGTAAAAAAGTTGATTTTTCATTTTTACTTCTTATCTAACATAAGCGGATCGGGTTTACCCGCTAAATTAGCGGATTGTAACCCGACCCGCCCACAAATAATAAGCGCATAGAGGCGATCGCCTCGCGCCTCGCGCGAGGCGCACACGAGGCGCATTCGGGCGCGCGCCTCGCGCTGCCCGCGCGCCTCGCTTGTGATGCGGGGCGCATTGTTGCGCTTCGCTTCGCCTCGCGCCTGAGGCGCATCGCCTTGATCGCCTCTAACAACACTGACCGAACCATTCTCGACTTTCCGTCAGTCAAATCCGCTGCCCTAGCTTCTTCTTATAGCCTTGACGCCTTCGCTGATCACCACCGTTGACTCGACATCACCTTCTATTTGTGTACTTCCCCACGGATTCATCAACGTGGCTTTGATACCACTTGTTGGGGACGAATGCCTCCCCGATTCTGATCTCGATGAGCCGCAAGATCAACACCCAGCACACAAGATAGATACCACATACACAAAAAGAAGACACCACAATTTTACTTGGTTCGGCTAAATTCTGGCCTACTCCACGGGACACCGATGTAAGAGATCACTATAGGAGATAAAATACAAGGATTACAAGAGAACACTCATTTCTCTAACCTTTCCCTCTCCCTCTCCCTCTCATAGCACTCTCTCACATCCATCTCTCATTCTCACTCAATGAGAGGAACCAAGTCCACCTCTTTCATTCCAAAGAGGTTCTTATATAAGTGGTAGCCCACACCACTTACACTTCCAAATAAACGAGGAATCCAAAGAGTCATGCGGTAGACGAAAAGTCTTACACCGGATATGAGACACAATCCCAACAATATCATCACCCTAAGGTGAGCTTACCATCATGCACAAATCAAACAAGCTTCATCCAGTTCTCCACTGAAATCAGGCTCAAAAGCAAAGCTCAAATGGAACAATGTTCTTAACTCAAATGGCAGAGAATAACTGAAAAGCATGCTCAATTGAAAACAATGCTCAACTGAAAACAACTCAACAACAATATTTCAACATATCATACTCAGTTCTCATACAAATGAATTCAAACTTTTCATACAAATGAGTACCCAGTTCTCATAGAAATGAATACAAATTGAAAACTAATTGAACCAAAGCTAAAACTGAAAACTGCAAATCTCAGTGTAGGATTACAAATGAGAAGAATATGGTAGAATAGATGGATACAAACTGAAAATCTCATACCAATCTCTGTGTATATATACAAATGAATACAATTCTAGAGGAGAATTGAATACAAATGAATACAAACTGGAAAATAAAAACAAAATTTGAATACAAAGTTCTCATACCAATCTATATGAGATATGAGAAAAGAGGAGAGAAATTTGTAAGAGTGACTAAGAAAATTGCCAATTCCATTCTGTATCAGGGGGATAGCTGTATTTGCATGCCTCATCATCCGCAGTATGATATCTCTTATTTTTGCTCACCGACAATGTCAAAATTCTTCATCATTGGCTTTTCATCTCTGTCACATAGGGCCAAGTTGTTTTGTTCCATTTGGGAGGAAGAGAGAGGAATAGAGGCCTAGCATGATTCAACAGACATGCCCACAATCTGATACAAGTGAGAGCTTAGCGTGATACGAGTGAGAGCAAGAAGGAAAGAAGTAGAGTATGATACAGTGTAGGGTATATTGACACATGCGCGCAAACTGATAAGTGAGAGCAAAGTATGTCATATGAGTGAGAGCAACATGCAAAGAAGCCAAGTATGAAACGAGAGAGCAAAGTGACACAAGCAAACAACCTGATACAAGTGAGAGCAATTTAGCTCTTACATTCAAAGAAGCTAAGTATGATACAAATGTGAGTTAAATGACATATGCACATAAACTGATACAAGTGAGAGCAAAGTGTGCTACAAGTGAGTGCAAGTGGAGTCTCATGCAAAGAAGCTAAGTATGAAACAAGTGAGAGCAAATTGTCAAAACAAACAACCTTAGGCAAGTGAGAGCAAAGTGTGATGCAAATGAGAGCAAAGTATGATACAAGAGCATGCAACTGAGAGCAACATGCAAGTGAGAGCAACATGCATAGAAGCTAAGTATGATACAAGTGTGAGCTAAGTGACAGCATGCACAGAAACTGATACAACAGAGCAAAATGTGGTACAAGTGAGTGCCAAGTGAGACTTACATGCAAAGAATCAGATAGCATGATACAAGTGAGAGGTAGGTGACACATGATGAATGTATAGTTGATTCCTGATAACCCAAAACATGCTACCTGATCACCCAAAACATGCAAGAAAAAAGAATGAAAAACGGATACATGCAAAAATAGTGTTTACCTGAAAGTTGAATCAAAACCAGTGACTGATATATGTGCAGGTGAAATCAGAAACCCCCATTTGTGAGCAAGATATGATACAAAAGGTAGCTTATGACATCTCGGAGAGGAGAACAGAGTATTAGGGTAGAGTGACTCAGAAAATTGCTAATTCCATTCTTTATAAGGAGGAGAGCTGCAATTTCATGCCTCCTCATCCCCGTTTTTGTACCAATCTCAGTGTTTATTGATTGGCTTTTCATCATCATCACGTAGGCCTTGCTTGTTTTGCATTAGCTGGGGGAAGAGAGGATAAGATAGGCTGAAACATGGGATGAGCACTGAATATGATATACCTGCCACAGGAGAAGAAGCTCTCATTTGTTGTCACTTGTCTCAAACTTTGCTCTCCTGAAAGTATTTCTTTGTGTGCTTGTGTCACTTTGCTCTCACCCGTAACATACTTAGCTTCTTTTCCTGTTGCATAAACTTTTCAGAGATTGATATATAAGAATTAACTTCAGTCAATAAAGAACAATTATGATACATGCTCAAGTGAAAGAAATAAAGATGCATGGCATGTGCACTTAGGGCTCAGAATTGGTGCCAATTCAACATAAGTGAGCCACTCATGTGCATTAATGGCCATAATTTAGTGTGGTAACTAGAGAGTGATGCTTCGGGTGCCTCCATAACCCCTAAGGGTGGTTGCCATTATTGGCTTCCAATACTCAATGGGGGGGTTGCACTCAAGCACATCTACTCCATCTCTATGCACGATGCACTAAATTTAGACACGTAACATGCAATATAGAAGGCTCACACAAATCACAAATAGTGACTATGGACTAAGCACCATATCATGATTATCTCTCCCGCAATTTTGAGGTCAAAAGTTGAAAGATAACCCGACATTGAAAGTAATTACACATTATGGACATGTTAGAAA
Organism: Agave tequilana; assembly: GCA_038442645.1. NCBI lineage: Eukaryota > Viridiplantae > Streptophyta > Magnoliopsida > Asparagales > Asparagaceae > Agave > Agave tequilana. The sequence continues at coordinate 10,661 of JAVJIF010008280.1, read as the reverse complement.
GAAGAAACGTGACCACAATCTAAACATTACATACAGAACACAACCATATTTACATATTTAAACACACCATAAAAGTGTTCTACAATGGTCCTACATAGACATGTACCCATTTTGCTGTGTATATGTGCAAAAACGTGGTCACTCGATCAGGAAAAACCAACAAGTCTAGTCTCATAATGACCACGAAAAAAAGCTAAAGATGTGAGGACCATAGCATAAAGTTTTCAGAGACCATGCACAAAAAACAAAAGATGTGAAACCAATATATCTACACTATATCATCCGCCGACAGTGTACCATCCCGTTCCCCCTGCACACTTCCCGCCCCAACCGAGTTTCCCATATTAGGCATCCCACAATGTTTCCCTATGATCGCTAATACGACTTTTCTTTGCATCTCTTTGGGCTTCACTATAAAAGTCTTCGCATCAAGCTCATTCTTGTAGAGCTCGGTGAAGACCACATCGAGATCCTCCATCTCAAATCCATCCATTCCCCACACGATCTCCAATAACTTCTCAAGCCACCTTCTTTGTCGGTTTGCGTCAATAGCATTCGTTATTGACGTTAAGCCTCCTTCCAATTTTTGCACAAGCGAATGCTATTGACGTTAAGCCTCCTTCCAATTTTTGCACAAGCACCGTGAGTGAATCCTCCCTTCTTCTCTTCCTACCTGGCCTTGAGCTTTTACCACCCACTTTTTGAGAAGGAAGACCACGTGCATTGTCTTGTAGGGATGGGAGTTCAATAGGACAATCGTCATCATTAAGATTGACGGGCTCCAGTTCATTCTCCTCTGTGTTGTAGCTAGTCTGGAGGAACTCTCCCGTAGCCATATCCTCCCCCACAATTAAGGAGCCGTGTTTGTGTAAGATCCTATACCCATAAAAGCTAATTTCTCAATGCGATCCATTGTCCTGCAACAATGGACATTAGAAGCCTTCAATTTTTACAAAGGAAAATATATCGAACCAAAATAATCTTATAAAGAACAGTAGTTGATACTTTCAGACAGTAGTTAATGATGAGAAAGTACATGACGCACATAATATACACATTGAAGTTCACACTCCAAATAACATAACATTGTCATAAATAACTACTCATGTAGGCCTATCTCTGTCTCATCTCGTCCGCAGTACATTGCACAATAATTCACCCACATATTTAGTTAATTTATCTCTCTTTTCCAACCAAACTTTGTTAGCCCCTTTGTTGTCGTGCGGTCATGGTTCTTGTGGTGAACTCTACTTCCTCATCAAAAATCTCCCCCGGTCCTTCATCAAAATCTACATCCTCATGTATGAATTTATCATTGGGGTTCACTTGCATGATGTATTTGTGTAATACACAACATGCAATAGAATTTTAACCTGCAAGTCATAAGGGAAATCAGGCGGACGCTTTAGTATCTTGAACCGATTTTTCAAGATACCAAATGCACTCTCGATTTTTTATCTAAGAGAGGAGTGATGAAGGCTGGAAAGCTCTCGACGGTTCATTGGTTCTCGACCTGCTTGTGAGTCTGAGCAGAGACCCAGGTTTACGCTCAAGCCCAGGTGCTGGTGTTTTCCAAAGGCTTTTACCACTAGTAGACGACGGTTAATCAACACCCGAGCGATAGGGCGAGTTTCAATCTTCTAGGGCAATGATTTATCACGACTGCTCGCATAGTCCGACTTTTTTCTCCTTTTATTTTATTTGCATTATAATGTTGCAGGAGATTTATTTGCAGAATTTATCTTAAAATATATAAAATTTTAGATTAGAAATTCTCAGGAAATATAGTGAAAACCACAACATACGTATAGTTTGCTTAGTCTTTGAGGGGAGGGGGATCTATTTGCAACTAGAAAAATTATCAACATCACGCATTACCCGAATATAATCTTTGAAAAAGTATAGATAGTCTTCAAAATGTAGCCTTAATCTTATTTGAGGAAGAGAGCTAAAAAATCATATAAAAGAGAAAGATAATTAGCAGGTAGATTTTTTAAAAATTCACAAAAGGCTAAAGATCTATTACATAAATTTAAAAGAAATAAAAAATAAAAAGACTGGTTCAGATTGGAGGTTGATTAGTCCAAGTTTTGAGTATTCTGTATATCCATATACCAGTTGGTTAAATAAAGGATCATCTAACTCACTCGTAAAAAAAAAAAAGAAATTTTAAATAAATCTAGAGATGGGCACCCACGGATCTCTCTCTCTCTCTCTCTCTCTCTCTCTCTCTCTGTGTGTGTGTGTGGGGGGGGGGGGGGGGGGTGTTTGGGGGGCGCGGGGGGGGGGGGGGGGGGGGGGATTGTGTTTTCCATATTGTGTTAGACTCACTGTTTTAAATATCGACCGATATACCGGTATATCGGTCGAGATACCAGTATTTTATCAAAAACGATACGATAAGTATAAAATTTTATCAGATATCGTTTTGGACTGATATGAAACGATATATCACTACGTGGCCAATTTATCGGCCGATATTCTAGATGAAAATATCTAATATATCGTCACGTGATGCAATTGAGGAGTTTCTACAAATGCATTTGAGGAACTTTTACAAAAAGTAAGTGTCTCCTATGAGTTTATGACCCTAAACTTTCTTTAAGTAGTTTTATGCAGGCAATCACATGCATATTCTTCATCCGGAATGACGTCCGATTTGACGTCCGGTTTTTTAGTATCATATCGCGATATATCACCCGGTATCCGGTATATAATTTTGCCGATCGATATATCACCGATATCTGATATTTAAAACACTGGTTAGACTTAAATAGTTTCAGACTCAGATTTCTTCAGAACAACTGATCCCAGTTATCTCAGTCAAAAAGTTGCTGAAGCAGTGTAATGGAAATTCTAGAGGGGGGCAGAACCAAGTTTATCTAAATTCGGGGCGTAACTGATCTATGATCATTATACTGCCCAAATTTACCTTTTGCAGTTTGTGCTTCCATATTTTGTTAACGTAGAATCAGACTCAGCTTTCTTTGGCTTAATTGATCTGAGCATACATCTTTGGTAACCTAATATTGAGTAGATGTATCAATGAATTTTGTTTTTTGCAATCTTGCGTTCAGTTTCTTGAGCTTCTATGTTTATCAGTATATCAAGGCCTCAATTCTTTTCTATTGCTTGCGCAAATCTCAAGTATCTTGTAATGTTAGAATCTGTAAAGATGTTTTCTTTCTGGTTTAATGCATAAGATTGTCTACCATGTCATAATGACGTCAATGGTGAACCATGGAGGCAATTATGTTATTTCTATTCCAGAGCTGTACTCTTCATGATGGTTCTAACTAAATGGATTTTTCAGGTCAGTCTTTGGGGATCCATTTGAGTGGTAGTACTACAGTTAGAGAGAGATACCGTGGTCTCACCGTGAGGGCAGCAGGGAAGGCTCTTCTTTGCATGACTAAAAGGTCAAGATCCCGAAAATCACTTGCTCGAACGCATGGCTTCCGAAGAAGAATGAGGACCACCAGTGGAAGAGCTGTATTGAAGCGGCGACGTGCCAAGGGAAGAAAGGTTCTGTGCACAAAAACAAACCCAAATAGTGGGAAAAGGGCATAATTGCAAATCAAGCTACTGCTCTGAGTTGACGTTTCATTAGTTGCTTCATTTAAACATCATATAACAGAGGACATGTCTTTTTTGTGTGTGGTATCCTGTGCCAATTTATGATTTCCTTCTCTTTTAAGTTCTGTTGTCACCTTAATATCTTTTCTTGTCAGTGGGCTTGCTCTTTTCAATCTGAAGTTTATGCATGGTGAAATATGAATACTTTGACTCACCTAGCACACCTGCAATGTAAATTTCACTCCAGAACTTATAGATCAAACATGCTTGTATTACTTCATTTGAGCCCAACAGATTATGATTCAAATACGTTAAATATCGTTTGCCATAGTTCTGCTTATTGAGGTACAACTTTTCAAGCTGCTTGTTTAGTGGAATGCTCTTCGACATCATGATATGTACTGGATGTATATAACCTTGTAGATTGATGTTGCTACTTGCTATATATAGTTATTCTCTGTGAGGATGGTTGCTTTTAGCTTGTAATAGTTTTGGTAATGCCTTGGAATTTTGTATCCTTTAAGATATTTATAGATGCGCAATATATTTGATTCTGAAGAGCGATAACATATTAACTTATATTCGACTGTCTATTTTCTAGTATACAAGTGCACTTTGGACCTAATTGTGCATGAACTTTTTCGACAATTCTTACAAATGTCAGGTCAATAGCTGGTCTTACTGATGTGAAACGTTTATGTGTGTAGAATCAATAGATAAAATAACTCAATTAAATGTTTCATCAACAAGAACGATCGTTGGTATGAAGCTTAAAACAGTTAATATTAGCTATGTTTTTTAACATGTAAGTATTATATCAATTCAAATATCAAAGTACTAATTAAATATTATTATGATGTAGCTAACAGGTTCTACTATCAATAAAGAAGTCAAACAACTATAAAGGATAAGCAAATTACATACTCACAATTTAAAGTGGACAATAAATTAAAATTGATAATAATTTAGGAATGTATATCCGACTTGTAAATAAATAGTTTATGAATTAGAATTGTACCTCTTGATTACCTGTGAAGCAAATCTGGTTTTTTTTTTTCTGTTTTCTTCCTTTGAGATTCTTCAGTATTGTAGCTCTTTCTGTCACGAATCCAACGCTTCAAACGATGCTTGATTTGAAGTTCGGATGAGTGAGATATGACCCGAATAAGGAAGCTTGCTGGTGCAGAATTTTACTCGCGCGAATCTATTTTCTTCTTGATTTTGGTGGCATGGAGAAGGTCTGGATGACCTCGGCTTCAGTGGTGAGGAAGAAACTAACAATAGGCGTCAAGCTCGGCAGTAGACGTGGCGATAGAAAGAAATTCGGCAACACTTTTAGACAGGAAAGAAATTTGTTGTGGAGAGATTGAGAGAGGGAATATAGAATTATGATAAACTAATTAGGGCATCCCACCATTAATCGGCGTTTAATAGGGCATCCCACCATTATTAGAAAGAAGATTCAAGATTCATAACCAACTCACAAAGAGAATAGTAAATTTTCATTAATTTCATTGTTTATTGAAAAAATGAATACATGGGCCTCTATATAAGCTACAAAATTGTATCTCCTACTCCTATTTGTAAATCACCTAGAGGGGGGGTGAATAGGTGATGGCTAATCTAATGGTCACTTAATGCCAAATAATACGGAAGTAAAAACTATTATGACCTAAACTAAACTCTTACACTAAACACCACGTATAACACAAGAGTGTTGCCGAATTCCCCGTGAAGGGCTCTGGACAAACTCCTCTAGATACCCCTAGATAAGGGTTGAGGTGCCGCGTTGGCTCTCTTGGTTGAATACAAGTGTTAGCAAACAATCCCAAGCATTTAACAATTAAGCACACAATGAATATCAAGCATGTAAGGATAAGCACAATAATAGCATGCAAGATATAAACAAGAGACAAAGAGAGAGAGAGAGAGAGTGAGCAATCGCAAACACAAGGGATTTGTTTCGAGGTTCGAGCACACTTGCTCTACATCCCGCCTTCGACACACGAATGATTTCACTATAATCGATCCCACCGGATCACTCGGTGCCGCAACACCTACAACGAGTTCCCACTAGAACTCCTTGGACTCTCTCTAGTCCGTACACACCGCAAGCTCCACAAGCTCGCCGAGGCCGCACCTCAAACCAAGAGTTCACACACGAACTTTAAACAATGCGAACGCACTCGTCCGCCTCCTCAAAGAAACAAGAATGATCTCTTGGTGATCTAACACTTTGATCACCAATAAACACTCTCACAACAAAACCCTATAGGTAGATATAGCAATGGATAGCTCAAGTGTTTGTGTGAGAAAAACTAGGATGGAAATTATGGAGGAAAACTCAAGATTCACTTTTAAACACTCTTGATAAAACTTTCTTTTGATTGGAAATGTAGCTCTAAAACATGTGAATATAACCACTGAAATGAATGGGAAAAACTAGCCCAAAACTCTTCTTCAAATCTTTTATAAAACAGCCCCCAAAAGCCCTAATTTATAGGGCTAGAAAAACTAGCCGTTGGGGGTCTGTCAGACCTGTCGGTCGACCGCCGGTCGACCGGCCAACGGTCATATTTCACACCGTTGCGCCATCGGTCGACCGGTCGGCCGACCGAGGCTAGGATACAGAGAGCAAGTCTCTCTGTCCGGTCGGCCGCCCGGGCCTTTCCAGAGAGCAGAGCTCTCTGGACGGTCGACCGGCTCGGTCGACCGGCCTCCTGCTAGAACTGGCGTGCACGTCGGTCGACCGACCGGTCGACCGGCTAACGCCAGGACAGAACTCTAAAGTGATTTAAAAACTAGGTCTTTTTGGCTCACATAAAATCCCATAAAATCACAGAAAATCTACAAAAAATAGTTTACCAATATACTTTGATAAACAAACATGCTTGCACAAGATCAAGGCATGTTACAAATGATTTGGACTATTTTTGTAAGTTGAAAATATTTGGCTCAAATGAAAACAGTATTTTCCAAAACTTATTTTTCCAAACTTTATTTTCCAAAACATCTCCAAATACAAAAATAAGATATTTAAACAACTTTGAAAGCATAGGGTGTATGGATATGATCCACTACACAAACATGGTGAAATATCTATGTTTTTGATATTTAAGCTCTAAATTTGGTTTTGGTTAAAAACATGTAAACATTGAAAACCAAAAACCAAAATAGTATTTTTCCAAAATGAAAATTTTCTAAAACAAACTAAATCAAGAGTGTGTGTATGTATGATATACTTGAGCAATCCACCAACTATTCTATCCTTTACATTTTATCTAAAAATAAAATCTTCTAAAAACAAACCTAAACTCAAATCTTCATTTTCTTGAAGTCTTCTCTTGAAGCCTTCTAAACTTGGTCCAAACATCGTGCTAGCTCCAAAATATGGCTTTAAATCCTTTGTTGAAGCTATGCACCTACTAAGATCTTGATCATAAATCTGTCACTAATTAAACACAAGATCATTAGTACTATAACTACATGAGTTGATGATCATCAAAACTAGAGTGATGGGCCTTCGGGCCAACACTATTTGGATTACATAATCCTATTCTTAAAAGAAATCAAAAGTCTAAAAGAGAGAGAAAAATATATAAAAAGAAAAGTAGTAATCCTACTACAAATCATATTACTAAAAATAAAAAATACAAGAAATAGAAACTAGAAATCCTAATTCTAGTAGAATTACTGAATTTATGAGTTGGCATGTCTTCTCCAACGATGAAAGATTTGCCATCTCTTCGTTCTGTTGTCCGCATCATCTCCACGTATTGGAGAGAGCTCGACTCCGTCGAGTCAGCAATGAAAGTGATCTCATCTTGCTTCAATTTGTTGGAATCAGCCAGTACTCTTCCTTTCCATTGAACCAAATATTTACAAATCATGATAATTTCATAATCCAAAATTTTATCAATTTGATCCACTGTAGTAGTTAAAATATTTGAAATTGGTGAAATGGAGGATCTCTCAAAAATAGGCTCATGGGATGGCTCATTAATAAGGAATTTGTTTGGATTAAAATCAAAACCTTGTTATCCACTAGATCTTTAATATTGAAAATTGATCTGATACCAAAATCTATAACATAAACATCACAATTTAGTTTCCTCAAGATTTGAAACGAATCAATACTACAAGCAAGTAAGATAACATCACCAACATTAAAAATTTTAAATAATTTTCTAATGTCAATTCGAATCTCGTAATTAGCATTATTTGATCAATCTTATCCATGACTTCCTTGTGTAAATTATGATATGATTCCACGTGTACATGCGATGCAAAAGATGATAATGTAGACTCATGGACGACTTTAGTTACAACCGGTTAGGAGTTGAAAAGCAGTAGAGAATTTAGACTTGGTTCTTAACATATACCACATAGTTCTCCAAAAGTAGAGATGAAAATCGATTGGGACTAGACACGATTGTGGAACTTTTATGATTGTGGACTTGAACCATAGTACTTTAGCTGGGTGAAAGTGGAGTAACGACTTTAATCCATCATTTTCGAATACCTCAAAGAATACTACATTAGTGTAGCTTTCATTGTCCACATTTATTCTACAGTTCTTATATCCTTTTTGTGATAAGGCAGTGCTAATAATGGACAAGTGACTCAAAAGTATTTGACTAATGCCATTGTGTGTAACATCTTGGGCAAGACGTTAACAAGTTCCGTAATCACTAGGATGACTTCAGGGAAAATCAAGATACTAGACTCTACGACGTCATCTCCTAGTTCTTCATGGACTTAGTCATCGGCGAAGTCATCATCTACGTCTTCATCAGAATCTATGTCTTGGTGATATGTAAACTCTTTGGAATCAGATTCAATCTCGGTTGGTTGTCACGTATAGGTGATGGTTTGTCTTGAAATACTTTTGGGACATCACTAAACTCTTTTACCACGGGAGTGAATATCGGAGGAATAGTGCTATTAGGCTTGTCCACAATTTTTTTAACTATGAGGATTACACAAGTGGTATTGTTTTTCAGGTTCTGGTTGTGGGTTTTCAATTTGGTCACTACTCTATTGACATTCTTTTTCAATACTTTGCGTCTAAATGGAAGGCATTAGCTCCTTGAATTAGGAAATCAAGTTTAGCCATGATGTCAGATAGGGTGGGTTGGGAGGCCATGAAATCAGTGTTGAGTTCACTAACTTTTTCACACAAATATGGGGTACCACTACGGGTTGGCATGCAATGTATTGGTCCTAGTATGAATGCAAATTTATACTATTTTTTTGTTTTGAATTTTGAAAATTTTGTTTGTTTGATTTTGAAAACTTGTCTCTAAAATTGTCGGGCAAGTCAAACTGTAATTTTTCAGTCCAATTGACCAGGTTGGCGTAACTCAGATGGGAGATTTTCGCACTTAGCGTTCCTTAATTACAGAATCACGTTAAGTACCATTCGTTGGTTAGACACCAATCATATAGAATTTCAGGAAAAAACTTACCTTTCAAGGTTTCCTAATTTACACTAATTTTTTTCTTTTTTAGGCTTTGAATAAAATCTAACTAGAAGAAAGAAAGCAAATAAACGTGACTAATATGCAAATCCTACCTCACTGTGCTATGATACAAAACTGATGTGAAACGTGTACGTGTGTGAAAGCAATAGATAAAATAACTCAATTAAACGTTTCACCAGCAAGAAAGATCGTTGGTAGGAAAGCTTAAAAAAGTTAATATTAATTATGTTCTTTAACATGCATGTATTAGATCAATTCAATTATCAAAGTACTAATTAAATAATTGTTATGATGTAGGTAACAAATTGTACTATCAATAAAGAAGTCAAACAACTACAAAGAAGAAGCAGATCTCATACTCGTAATTTATAGTGGTCAAGAAATCAAAATTGATAATAAGTTAGAAATGTATATTCGACTTGTAAATAAACAGTTTATGGATTAGATTTGTACCTCTTGATTTACATGTGAAACAAATCTGGTTTCCTCTATCCTCTTACTTTCAGATTCTTTAGTATTGTAACTCTTTCTGTCATGAATCCAACGCTTTATATGGTGCGTGATTTGTACTTCGGATGAGTAAGATATGACCCAAATAAGAAAGCTTACTGCTGTAGAATTTTACTCGCGCGAATCAGTTTTTTTCTTGTTTTGGGTGTCGTGAAGAAGACCCGGATATCCGCGGCTTCTGTAGTGAGGAAGAAAGTAAAAATAGGCGTCGAGCTCGACAGTAGACGTGGCGAGTGAAATAGATTCGACAACACTTTTAGAGAGAGAAGAAATTTCTTGTGAAGAGATTGAGAGAGGAAAATAGAATTATGATAAACTAATTAGGGCATCCCACCACTAATCGGGATTTAATAGAGCATCCATCACTATTAAAAAGAGGATTTAAAATCCATAGTCAACTCATAAAGAGAATTGCAAATTTTCATTGTTCATTGAAAAAGTGAAAACAAGGGGCCTTTATATAGGCTACAAAATTGTATCTCCTACTCCTATTTAGATTACATAATCCTACTCCTAAAAGAAATCAAAAGTCTAAAAGAGAGAAAATACATAAAAAGAAAAATAGTAATCCTACTATAAATCATATTATTAAAAGAAAATACAAGAAATAGAAACTAGAAATCCTAATGCTAGTAGAACTACTGAATCTATGTTGAGTTGGTACGTCTTCTTCAACGATGAAAGATTTGCTATCTCTTCGTTCTGTTGTCCGCAGAACTTGCAATTTTGACAAATCTTTTATGAAGCCTTTAGCTTCTTGGACGGGAAAAAGGTGAAGATGTTAATAATGAAGAGTTTACTTTGTTTACTCAAAAGCTAGGGTTTTCCTTTGGTTACTCAAGGCTTAGATATAATTCTGAGAGAACAACATATTTAGATTGCAAAGATTTTATATACAACAAGCTGGATCTTCTTCAGCTTTCTGTGCATCAGTAGTCTCTTGTTAGCTCTAATATACGAGTGAGCTATTTTTTGGTGGTGACAAGTGATCTGCATTCACCTTCAATGACTTTGAAAGTTCAGTAAAAGGGTGATTTTAGCTTGAAATTACACAAAGCCAGCACAAGTAATGTATTAGTATTGAAATATTTT